>VWYP01002685.1:0-49072 GCA_013400435.1 Pycnonotus jocosus | reverse complement strand
CCCTCAGCCTCTCTCCGTGGAGCCCAGCACTGAGCAGTGACTCTGGTACAGCCGAGGGTCCCTGTGAGCCCAAACCCACAGGGCTGGGTCTCGGTTCCGAGCCCCAAACGCAGCGCGGGGTCTCTGTGTGAGCCCAGAGCTGGGCCAGGGCTGCCTCAACCCCGGCCCCGGCTCCGCACCAGCAGCAGGATCAGGAGTGGGAATCAGAGCCATTTTCCCGGCTCCTAAGGCAAAGTGTACGAAGCAGGAGGGTCTGAAAACCAATCAAAACTTGCTTTTACATTGGTTTCAGTCGGGATTTCTCATTTCTTCTCATTTAAACTTGGTTATATCATCAGAAGTGGCTTAGGAATGGCTTCTCTGTGCACTGCACAGCTCTGGGGCTGTCCACAGGCACAGGGAAACCCAATACTGCTGCTTCCTGGGGAATCTAGGCTTGGCCCATTCCATAAAACACCATCATCAAACCCAGGAGTGCCACACAACCTTTATTCCATAAAACATGGTGACAGAGAGCCCCAAGCCCCAAACCTAGGAACAAACCAAGCTCCCTGGCATCACTGACAGCCAAGAGTGGATCCTGTGCCACCAGCCAGAGTGGCCCCAGCTGTGGAGCTGACCCAGGTGCTTCCAGTCAGGAGAAAAAAAACATGGAAGAAAAATTTTAAAAAGACAGGAAAGCAGTGAGGGTGAAAGAAGGGAAAAACCCCCATAGCAGAAAAGAAATATTTTTAAAAGGGGAACGGGGAAAAATCAGACAATAGAAAGTAGGGGTGAAAAATAAGCTAGGGGTGCAAAAGAAGCAAAATGCAGATTGAACCCTGTGGTGCCAGCTCTGCTTCCCGCTNAAAGAAGCAAAATGCAGATTGAACCCATCCGCACACCCAAGAGGCAGCTGGGCAGGAGGTAAAGCTGATGAAACAGGAAAACTGACTCTAAAAGCACTCTCCAAATAAATAAAAGCCAAACCAACAAACAAAAAACCCCAACCAAATCCCCACCCTTACCCTGCTGGAGCCAGTCTGAGCTGCTGGAAGCAGACCAAGACACAAGTCCTGCAGAAGGCCCTCCTGTGGCACTCAGCCCTGTGCCTCGGGTGAGCTCCTGGTGACCTTTGGGAGCAGAGAGCAGGGCAGGGTCTGGGAAATGAGAAATGTTCCATGCTGCCATGGAACAGCTCCCAGTGTTCCCAGCTGCACACAAGCACACACCTCTGTGCCAGCTCTGCACTGGAGAAACTACCCTGCTGTGGTGCCAGCTCTGCTTCCCTCCGCAGACACGGGCAGCATCTGCACCAGGGCTTCACCACCGTCCATTAAAACTGCATCCTGGGAGGAAAAAGAGGGGAAAAGGGTCTCTGCCAAGGCTGCAGAGCAGCAGGGATCTGCTCTGAGGGGAACACCTGGGCTCAAGGGGAACACATGGTGCACAGGGAGCCGGGGATGTGGGGCACGGGGTTCAGTGCAGTGGTTGGATTTCCATCTCTCCCCAGGCACGCTGCTGGACTCCTCAAAGCCAATTAGGTGCCTAAATAATTAGCAGTTCTAACAGAGCTGACACATAATCCCCTGGAAGCGGCAGCCCCCAGTCTGCTCTGGTTCTTTTCTGGCTGTTTGCCAAGGAATATGCTGCTATTTCCCGTAGTGCCACAGATGCCCATTTTGAGGTGATGAACATCAGAGACGACTAAGGAAACTTAAGGAATTTCTTCAGCTGCACTACCAGCAAGGGAGAAAAACTACAGCTCCTTCTTGTGTGTGGGGACTGCCCAGAGCAGCAGGAGAAACTCAGTTTCTGTTCTGTACAGGGATGATTTTGTTGTCATCCCTTTGTGCTCATCTTCAAGTGAATGTGTTGGATGGTGGTGCCACTATTTAACGGGGGTAATAGCTCCCATTCTTTTCCCCCTATTAAATGCTGTCCTTATCTCAATCAGAAGTGCTGGTGCAAACTCAAGGATGAAATCAGGACTCCAGAGGGAGATGGATGACCCTGGTGCTCCAGGTCTGGGTGCACAGCACCCATGGCACTTGCTCAAAAACATCCAGCTTTCCATTTGTCAAGCACTTTGTAAGTGTTCTGCAGATACCTGTGGTTGTGTCTCCTCAAATATATGCTTAATAACTACTGTGTTTTGGGGTTTTTTTACTGTGTTCAGTGGAGTTAACAACACACCTACCCACCTGTCCTCCTGCTTCTTATTTTCCTTTTAAATAATTTTAAGCATGTGATTTTTCCATCTCAATATCACGGTGACATGGGGATCTGCTTTGGCTGGTATATTTAATGAGTTAGGAATGACCTTCCACCTCCATTCAATTACATGGGATCTGCTTTCTCAGCAGGGCCATTTATGATCATTTGTCTTGGATTTTATGTATTGCTTTTCATTGTCCATCTCAGAAATGTTCATGCTTGCACTGAATAAAAAGTGACAAGAAGTGATGAAATGTGTTGTTAGAAACACTTTTGGAGATGCCTGACTCTAGAAATATTACTTTATAAGCCTCAGGCCATCCTGGGGGGACACTTATGGAGAATGAGGGGACAGTGCCCAAGATGTGTCATCTTTATTTCTTCTCATCAGCAAATGGAATGAGCCCAAATGTTTTGATAAACAAAGTACCCAGTGAGACTCAGGGAAACCCGGTGGCTCTGTCCCCTGTGCCTGGCAGGAGGTTGTGGCTGGGGGGGATTGGTCTCTGCCCAAGTAACAAGCTTTTATGATTCCAGGATTAAGGAAGCCTTGTTACAGCTCTCCATTGCTCTACAGCAGGACCACACAAGGCAAAACCAAACCTCAGTCAAAGGTAAAAGGACTAAGTAAGTGCAGAAACACCTTTTCTGTTTCTGGACAGCATCTGCAATAAACTGAATCAATAAGGGTTTTCTAATTTTGGGAGCTGCTGGCTGTAGGGTGTGTGAGAGCTCTGGTTTTGGTGTTAGTTTAGTTCTCTTCAGAGTTTAGAAAGACTGAAGGAATGACTTCTTCAACATTGCTGGGTCTGTCTCATTTCTGGCAAAGGCTACTAAGGTTGTGGTTGTTTTTAAAATCTTAATTTTGTTTATGACAAACAATGCAGCAGAAAACGTCTTTCTCCTACAGGTTTATCAGTTTTTTAAGCAATTGAATCTGATATTTCATCTTGTCCTTTTTTGCCCCTTCCATGAATAGGAGGCAAAACAAGGATTTTTTTTTTGTTAGGGTTCTTTGGGAACACCCTAACACAAGAGTAAAAGCAGAGATAATTCCGAAAGTACATCTGGGGCTCACCTAATTTTTCAAGGATCAATGACAAATGCACAAGTGTCATTTGCTTCCTGCTCTTCTATCATAAACTTCCTTTGATTATTTTTATGTCCTGTGCAAGCAAAATTGAGTATGTCCAGAAAATAAGCGCAACGCAGCGGAAGAAAGACTCCAAAGGTTGTGAAGTTAAACAGAATGTGGAACACTGGTGGTTCAGTTATATGAACTAACATTAACAGGAACAGCAGTTTACCTGACTGTTCTTAGTGCAACATGAGCTTTTCTGTAGGGAGGCAGAAGGGACTGGAAATGCAAGTGTCTCAAATGTGAATCTGGGCATATTCCCTGGTAGTCACCATTAAGGTCAGTTCTTTTACTTTTGCCAGGGTAGATATGCAGTCAATGTTTGTTTTGTGCCTGAAGCAGCTCATCACAGTTACTAAGAAATGTCTCTTCTTATTTAAAGCCAAAATGTTCTCCCTTGGCCACTGGAAGTTTCAACCCAGCACGGAAATGCAATGAAATGCAAGTGTAAGCAGTGTCCAACCCTCATCTAGGAAATGCATGTGGAAGCTGCAGGATTGCACAAGGGAAGGGAGAGGGTATTTGCATCTCAGGTGGAAGAGATCCTCAGGTGGCTCTTTTATTGCTGCTGTCATCCCAGGAAAAAGAACTGATGCGAGTAGGTTTAATGCTGACAATACCTCAGAATATCCACTGTGTGTACACATTAAAATGTTCTCCCTTTAGGGCAATCTGGCCTTTTACCAACCTCCCAATGGCCATGAAAATAAACTGCAATGCAAATTATGCTAAAAAAAAAAAAATCAAAGAGTGAGAGTAAAACTCCTGTCTGCGGAATTCTTGATTTGTGCTTGTGGCCATCTGGCGTTGCTGTCCCTGGGGACAGTGACCTTCCTCTCCTCCCTCTGTTGGTGTTTCATTCTCTTACCTCTTTGGTTGCTACACCGGCATTTAAATGCTGCCTTCTGGCTTTTAACTCCTTTTTCTTTTTTTCCTCCTCATTTCTCTCTGTATGGAAGTGTGTTGGAACAGAAATCTCCCTCACAGCAGCATATCTGCTAACAGAAACATGACACAGTCTCACTCACTGATCTCCCAGTGTGGGCAGGCACCTTCAGCTCCAAGGAGCTGTGGAGAACCAGTTTGGACCCTTAGGAAGCATGGAGAGTTCAGTCCCTGTGACAGGAACATACTGACAAATGCTATGGTCAGCCCTAAGCAGGAGGGTTCAGAGCCAATGACCTAGAACCTGCCATAATTATATTTATAATTTCAATGTAATTATGGTGTGATAGTGCAAAGTTGGAGTTTAGAGAGTTTGGCCACTCCACTGAGGCTGGTGACTTTACTTAGGGGGCTTTGTGTCAGTCTAATGTGTCTGAGCAGGATCAAGAACTAAAAGCAAAGTTTCACAGAAATATTTTGAGATGGATTGCTCCAAAAACTGGTGTTTCTTCTAGGGGGACACAAGATTGAACATTTCCCTGTTGAATTCCTCTCAGAAAGTACAGACCTACGAGTTCAGCTATGGAAGGGCTGGATATGATGTACCATGGAAAGAGACAAAACCAGAAAGGTAAAAAGGTCTATCTCCCATCCTTTCCTGAACACACTCCAAGGAAAAAAAAATCAAACAGTGAAATGAAGAAGAACTGGTCCCTGCCTCTGGAGTTCAGTTCTAATTTTGTCAAAGTGCTAACTGGGCTGACTGGCAGTGCTGTGCAATCCTCCCTAGGGGATGCTGCCCCTTACAAAGCTGCCACACATCACATGGCACCAGCCACAACATCTGCAGAAGGAGAGCTGGTCTGGGACAGGAATCACCTCTGAGCACAGGAGACAGGAGCTGCCTCACCAGCCCTGCTGTGTGTGTGCTGCTGTGGGTAAATGACCAGCCTCACACTGCAGAGGATTGTGCATTTCTCAGTTTGGATGAGTGACACTGCAGACACTGGTTTAAATGGCATTAATGTGTTTATCAGTATGTGATACTGCATTTACATCCCTGGAATAAAAGAACTGGCATATATATTACATTTTATAGGAGGGTAACTATACAATGAAGTCATACAAATATGTAAAAATTACACTGTTTGAAAAAAAAACCAAAAAAAGTAAGAACTGCCACTATTGTCAATAGTATAGAACATGAGAATGTGCACCTCATCTGTCAACATCTAAAGGTCAGAGCATTTCCATCCTGGAAGTGCTTCCAAGATAGAGCCTCTGAGGATTTACAGAAGGGTGCTGAAGCAAAACACAAGCTAAGCATATTTGGGGTGAAAGGACAAAAGAAGGAACTGCAAAAACGATTCCAGTTGAGCCTGGTCTAGCAGCAGCTCTAGATCCTAGAAGGATCTGGTGAAGCCCCATTTGTGCTGCACTGCTCTTTCTGCACGGCCTGACGTGGTGTTTTGTGACTGGCTGGAAACTGCTCCTTCTGGGCTTTGATTAAAACCCTGCACAGTGTGTGAGGCAGCAGAGACTCATCCCGGGATGTCTGAGTTATTCCTGTTCTGCTGGAAGCTGACATTGCACTGACAGCCAGCTCATACCTGCTTTATACTCACAGCTTTTCAGTTTCTCATCTTAGGGACACAGACCAATGCTTTTTTTTCCTCCTAGTTTTATATGTTTAGTTCCTTGTTTCTTTGTTGATTTGTGAAAACATCTCTCAGGATAGTTGATAACTTTTGGCTTTGTAGTGCAGGCACAGTTTTTCTCCTGGTATCAGCTGCTCCAAAGCCTGAAAGATTCACTTTTTTCCCCTCACTTAATGTAGGTTGCCTTCCTGTTACTCAATTAGATTGCATTTCTGCCATGTTGGATAGAAAGGAATAAAAAGGAAAGAAAGCAGAAAGAGCCCCCCAAACTGCCACTATTTCCCATTTTAGGCACTTCACGTTGCAAAGAAAACAATTCCCATAACTCCCATCATGGGAGCATCTAAAATCCGAGGTTCATCTAAGCTCCACTGAATGAGAATTAGAAACAGAGTTTAATTTTAATGCAATTTTAGGATTGAGACATAGGCTGAAATTATATGAATCTAATTGTTTTGAAGTTCCCTGGTGCACGAGCCTTGATTTTTCACGTGACACAAAAAGTTGTCATTCATCTTTACTTCTTTATTTTTCCCTTTAGCCAATTAGGTACGACAAGCTTCAGATTCCTGAAGTGCAGCTTTTTGCCTTAATTGAAGCTACAAAATTCAATAAAATTATGCTGCAGCCTCTGACTGTTTAGTAGAGGTTATGACATGAAATGAATGACACAAGTGCACAGGCAGAGGGAGATAAAGGCAGATCACAGCATTTAATCTACAACTCTTCACCTTTCACAAATCATCTTGGGAAAATGCAGATCACCCTGCACTGTAGTTCGCTTGTCTCTCAGTTTCTGCCCCATTAAACAGCGTCGTATCCCTTGAAGTCTCTCCCAGTTTCTTACATTTTCACTCTTTCTTTCTTCCCCCTTTGCCTGTTAGAACACCACTCTTCTTGCTCCATCATTCTCCCTGACAGACTCCTGCCTGCAGCTTTGGCAGAACACTGCTTTTTGTTGTAGCTCCTGTGATCTGTTTTGGTGCCCAGAGTGTCAGCTTGTTTCTGAAAAGACAGATCTGCTTCAAAGTAAAGATTTCTGCTCGCTGAATTCCTCATGTAAATGACTCAAACTCTGTTTGTGGAGGGACTGGGAGCCAGATCCTTCCTCCCCTTTTTTCCTTCACTATGTGTGAAGGAATGTGGGTGCCTGACTCCCAGAGATGTGGAGAGAGGTTTGTATCAGAGCAAAGAAAAGTAAGGTGGTAGGAAGAGACTTTTCCTGTCCCACCATGGCTGGACCCTGAAGAGCACACTTGCTATCAAAACATTTCTCTCTCCGACAAATCTGAAAATATACAACACAGGAAAGTGGCTGTGATTTACCTCTAAATGTGGCAAAACATTTTAAATAAAGGGCAAAATCCTGTCTGCTCCTTTTATTGCATCAGAAAAAAGCAGCGTGAGCAGATAAAATGTTCAGGCACCAGATGAGAGCAGACAGAACCAATAAAATCAGAGATAAAGAAGGTGTTTTATTGTGCTCTGGTGGATGGGTGAATTATGTCTGTGAAATCTCTCTCCCACCTCCCTGTGTACAGGCTGGATGCTAAGTAGCCCTTTCTGTAATTGCTGCCCCGCGCTTGCTGAGCAGTTCAAGACACAGCAACACGATAATAACCTCTGTGAAACTCCTCCAATGACCATATAAAGCCCAAGGCTGAGGTCTCTAATAGTGCTTTAATGACTGCATAAAGAATTACAGCACATTAAGGCTGATCCCAGGACACGCAGCGCACCAGCCATAAAATCAGCCCCATGCCAGCCTCTTCTGAGTGCAGATGAATGAGTGACAGAGGAAAAGGTCACAGGGATTGTGTAGAGTCAGAGTTTCTCTGGGTGTGAGATTGCTGGATCGTTTAGACTCAGCACCTGCACAACACATGGTGAATAACCCCAGTGTGTGGGCCTGGAGCCCATCCAGGCAGCTGGTGTGAGATGGATGCAGCAAGGCACCGAGTCCTCTCCAGAGCCACTCAGAAATGGGAAATCACACACACCGTTAGTGTGGTGGCTGGGGATAAAATGTGCATTGTTACCTCATTGGGAATCAATGCAGAGAGTTTTGAAGATCCCTTGGTCTGTCTTGAGATAGTAAAACACTGCAGGGAATGTGCAGAAATAACCTGATGTGTTTAGACCTTATTGAAAAGGAAGAGCCAGGGGAAACAGGAGTGCTAATTCTTAAAAGGAGCACTAGGACTCACTTCAGAATTGATTTGTCCTTCAAGTGGTGACACATCATCCTTGGGAAGACATCCTGCCCAAAGAGAGGGAAACAGAAAAGGGATTTTTCTGAATGGCCACTTTTAAGTTTTGAGAAAAGCATGATCATATAAAAGAGTAATACCAAGAGAGTAGGGAACGTTCTGGGGGAAAGAAAGCAGAGATTGTGCATTCCAGACCAGACACTGCCAGAATGGACTTAGACACCAAGTTCAGCTGCAACTGCAGCAGTTGAATTTGCTGGACAAAATCTACTGTGCAGAAGGTCTTTGCCCAGACTTCTGACAGAGTCTGTATTTTATTAAGAAAAAAACCCCAAACCTTGCAATATAAACAGCACACGTATTATACACATATTTTATAAACATATTTCAGAACAACATGGAAGAGCAACCGTTTTGGAACCTGAAATATCAAGAGAGAGCCATTTGTGCAGCCAGCCTGCTGCACTGTGAGACTGCACAGCCTGAGGATGCCCCAGCTGCAAGTGCCCTGATGCTGCTGAACTTTGGTGTGAACTCAAATTCAACCCAACAGTCAGAAACTGCCTTTTTAATTCCACCTCACAGGAATGCACCCATTCATCACTTCTAGGTTGTGACAACAGATTTTCATATTAAGGAAGCACTTGCTTCCTAACAGAGAAGATTAAATTGGGGTACTTTTAAAATATTTATATTATCACACAATAATTTATTATCCTATACATTCATTACTGATATCAAAAGACATAGAAGAGATTTATGAAGAATTAGAATGGTCCAGCATAATCCAGTGACTGAATTTCCAAGTCTCACTTGAAGGTTATGGCTGTTGACAATTTAATCCTCTTGATTTGATGTGGCATGGAATTCTGGCTGCTCTGCACCAGCAAACCCCTCTGCAGGTGTGTGTCTCACCCTGCTGTGCACCAGCAGCTCAGGTGAGAGGGAGGTGATTGTAACATGGAGTGGAGTTTGCTGCTGCATGTGAGAGCACAGCCCGGATCACCCAGGCTCCAGTGAGCACACAGAGCTGGATCTGCTTGGGCAAATCCAAATCTCTCCTGGAGCAGCACTGAGCGAAAGGTGGGGGCTTGCCAGAGCTCTGGCATGTGCTTCCATAAGTTAGCAAAAGGAAAGGAGGGCTTTACAGGCAAAACTGCCCCAAAGGGCTCCTTATGGTCAGGAACTAACATCAAGAAACTGCGCTGAAGCTTCTTAAGATCTGTTTATCCCCAAGCCAGGGCTGAGCATTTATTCATCATTTGGGCTCCTGCCATGAACCATTCCCATTCCAAGAGCCAAGCCAACAGATGGTGCATCAGTAACCCTTCAGTGACCTGCTGGCTGGGCAAGGATGCAGCAGCCCTGCAGGAGCTGACCCACCTGACACTGGCCAGGGCTCCACCGAACCACAGACACTGCCTTCAACAGAGGACTTCCCCAAAAATGCTTTGGGAGCTGTGACAGGAACCACCTCTTAACTCAGGCACTGCCTAACAATGCTGGGCAAAACCAGTAATTATTGCAATTAGTTATTTATCACTCAAAAAGAATTTTTACAGACAGACACTAAGGTAACTAATATTTCATTGCTTTTTTTACTTTTTCACCAAGAGTGAAGCCAATGCCAATGTGGTTTAGGTGCCAGATGTAAAGAAAAGCTCCCAAATGCTGGGATTTGGGCACGTGTTTGCTCACAGGCTGCAGGCAGCCTATCAGCTCTAAGTTCAGTGCAGGGTTCTGCTCATTGATTCCCTACAAATATCCCAGCTCCTAAAAGTGTCATTGCAGCAGCCAGAATGTCTCAGTCAATCAATAAATCCAAGCTCAGAAATAAATAATATCCATACTCACTGTTGCAGAAGGGGCTTGGGGTGTTTTCTAATTGTCTGAGGAACTTGGAAACTCTTGCTAAAATCTCCCATTCCTGGTAGGTATCTCAGAAAGGAGGAATCACTTTTCACAAGTTATTGACAGATGCAAGGCTTTCCTTTGGCAGGTCTCTGAAATAAAGCAGAAATCAGCTTTGGTGGAAAGCAGTTACTGTGATTTATAAAGCAGTATTTAATATTAAAGCAGAATATGAAACTCCTTGTGTTTGTTGAGCTGTCAGATGGAAAAACTCTGACTGAGCTCTACTGAAACAGAATATTTTGACCATTTTGTAACCAGTCTGATGCTTATAAAGGAGAATAGATCTTGAAACTACAACTTAGATATTCTAAATCTAATATTCAGAATCATTTGTATATCAAAACATGTCAAAATCAAAGATTCCTTAGTAACTACTGAAAGGATTTGGCATATTTTATTAATTTTCCAATTTCTTTTAAAAAATCTCAACTCAAACAGTCATGAATACTATGAAGAAAGAATGTGTTTTGGTGTCTGTAAAAAGCACTTTAGTGCACAACAGTGCTTAAGACAGTTTCCTGCAGCCTTGGAGCATGGTGATCTTTTTCCTCAAGTATTAAAATAAATACATACTGAAGTATTAAGCTATACATATATGTGTGTGTGTGTGCTGCTGTGCTAGATTTAACAGGCATTTAGCAGCCAGACACAGCACATTTTGTGACTTCACACCTCCACTTAAAGCAGGAAATCTCATCTGACCTCACTACTGTGTAATACAATTATATCCTAATGGCGTCAAAATGTGAAGCACAACTTGGACCAGTAGGAGAACACAAAGGAAAACATTCTTTGAAATACTCCTATAAGATAAGGGCAGCAGTTCAGCTACCTGATAATTATCTTGCTGTGGGAGACATAATGAGTGAGGCCTTTATTTGGGCTGTGTCTTTCTTTGAGCTCTGTGAATGATCTGCAATTTAGAATAAAATTTCCCAAACTGGGAAGGTGATTCCAGTGACCTGTGCTGGTAAGAGTATGGTTTAACATCAACATCCAATTCTGTGCCACAAACCAGGGTGAAACATCACACCAATCCCAACACTGAAGATCTTCACTGGCAGGAAAAGGTGTTCTGCGCTATAAAAAAATTCCCTTGTCAAATTGCTCCTGCTGAAAGGATGCCAGGAAATTTCAGTAGAGTGTAAATAGAACATGAACTGGAAGGGTTTGATTTACCTGGATGGGTTCCAGGGAAAAATAATAGTACACAACACGGTGTATGGATACATCAGCCTACTGCACTTAACACATTTTGCATGGAGTAATTAAAAACGAACCCCTTGTAAATTATGTAGCAGGAGTTTGGTACTGAAGGAATTACAGTGCAGTTTCACATGTTTTTATAATCCTTGCTTTCCCAGTAGCTACAGTCTAACAGCAGTGAGTCAAATCAAGGAGAGGAGAATTTGAGTCCTTTTTTTGTTTCAGGGGTGGGCCTTCTGTGTACAAAGCTGTGAGGAGATGGGCTACTACTACTTGGTAGTGAACTGGTGTTACCAAGGCAAATAAAAAATGTGTACCAAGAATAACTTTTCATGTCTGTTTTTAGCACCTGTCACCCGGGCATGCTAAACCTTGGTGGCTTGTTGTGATCAGACAGAGAAAGTGTCTCCTCCCCTCTCTTTTACATCGGTGTAACTGTATTGGCTTTGTTATTTCTCAGCTGTACAGAGAGGAGGGAGGGAAGAACCATTCCCCAGGTGTAAATTCCAGTTTAAGTGTAGGCTTGTGTACAGCCACTTATCCGTATGAATTACGTGCAAGTCATGGATACTCCACGTGTAAATCCAGGTGGAACCGTGCCTGCCACTAATCTATGAATGTGCTGCTCTCCTGAGAGGAGAAAAAACAAACCTAAAGACCTGACAGCCTTATAAAAGCATTCCCACCGTGGCATAATCTTTTAGAAAAAAATAAATCATAGCCCATCTCTTTGCAAATTGACCTGTAAGTTCCTGGCAGCAAATCAATAGGATACAAATGAAAAATAATAATGCAATAACAATGCTGTGTATTATCCTAGGCCCCAGATGAAAGCCCCTGGAACGATCAATATGATAAAGATTCAGCACTGCTACTCTCTTACAAAGGAATGGCAAAATAACAGACTGATTTCAGAAGGCAGCTGTAAAACACACCAAACCCATCTGCCACGAGATGGAAAGAAAAACCCAAATATAAAACACTTCCTTGTTTGTTTGTCTGTTTCTTCTCCTCCAGACTTCCATTAATTTGAACTGGAATTTAAGGGAGCAATTTTTTTGTGTTGTTTGGAGAAAAAGCAAGGAAGGGAGAGGATCATCCATTTATCCTTAGCCCAAGAAGCTCAAAGACAAAAGCTCACTTGCATACACAGGAAAAGGGGGTGGTTTCCCCCAAGTACCTATGTGCACTTTGTTTATATTTGATTTTAATATCATTTTTAATTGTCAATGGGCACACAGCACACAAGGCATGCTGGGGAGGATGGCCCATGTGTGACCCCTCACTGAAGGCTCAGAGGGAAGCATTTTTAATGCCAGCTTCGGGGCTGGCTTGTGCACAAGCCACCAGAGCCAACCCCGAGGCCAAGAGCCACAAGGTAACTGATGAAGCTGTTCACACCTCCTGGTATTTATTTCTCCCTGTAAGTTTGCAAAGTGCTCTTTGGGCAAGCAGCAAAGCAGAGACTTCCCGAAGTCAGACCGTTCAAGGAGAGGGGATGAAGGCAGAACTGAGGGAGAAGTGGCAAACCCACGTGAGGACAGCAGCCATGCAAACAGCCCTGCCCGTGCAGCTCGTGTCCCTGCCAGTGCAAGGTGAGCAGCTGCCTCATGGATTGGTGTCAGTACCTACCCACAGCCACCTCACTGGGCAAGACTTTTATAAACGAGAGCATGGAAAGATTATGGCAACTCGTGCATTCCCAGAACTATGTAAAATAACTTCCACAATCAATGCAACATGGCACATGGCAGTTACCCTTCAATCTCACTTAGATTTTCATTTTGGATTACCAAGCGCAGGGTGAAAATAAAATGCCTTTCCTGAAAGGCAGCCAAAAGCCATGGTTTCTGAATTCCAGTTTATGTTCAGAGCTCTATCACAATTTCATATGAATAACAATTTCATACAAGTAAGTTCTTAGCATAGAAATTCCCACAATTGCTTCAAGGTGCACATAAAGTCATTTATCTCCATATGTGTGCATTGCTCTAAGAATTTTAAGACGTACTTCAATATTAATCCACAGTTTGTGGTTACAAGGACAGAACAGAGATGCTCACACAGCTTCAGCCCCAAGACAGGCCACCACCTGTGGGGTGACAGGTGACAGTCCCCTCTTGATCCCTTTAAAACCATGAGCACTGGAGTTACTGTGGCCTTCCAAGTAAAGGCTGAAAGTCTCACTAGATGTGATGGCTTCCAGTTCCTGTGGCATGTCAGCTAAGGGACATGTTGGAAAGTATTGCTGGAAGGGTCTTTCTGTCAGGGCATGGTCCCATCTTAGTTCTGGGTTTTTTCAGCAGTTGTGTTTGCATGGAGTTTTTTACCCTTATGTCTCTCTCTGTCTTTTAAATGGCATTTGTTGCAAATCAGAACCACCTCAAAACTGAAAAATCTCACTTTGGGGATTATCAAAAAAAAACCCAATCAAAATTCTTTATAAAAATAAGATGAAGTTTTTCAGACAGCTGCAGTTCCCACCTGCTTGCAGCATTTAGGGAAAGAAACACAGAGGCATTTTTCCCAGATGTGCCAAACTGATTTCTGCATTATTCAGTCCTTCTGTTCTCCCTTAGCACGCTGTCATTGTCAGTCCTGAAGGGATAAGCCTAAGGAGATGCTCCTTCTGAGCCTACAGAAGCGCCAGTTTTCCATGCAGGTGGGAAAACAGAGCCCATGGCACTCTCAGGAATACGCTGTGACACCCAGAGGAGCAGCAATGCATCTGTACCAGTGCCAGCATGAGGCCAGTGCCAGCCCCTGCTGTACCTCACTGCCCTTATCCCACAGGGAAATCTGCCCCCAGCACCTCTGGAAGAGGGATTGGTTTGGAGGAGGGGCGGCCACATCAGCTTTCATCTGTTTGGGGTGGGAATCCATGGCTGTGGAAGGAAAGACATCAATGCCTGAGCCAAAGCCCAAGGCAGGTGCACCACCGAGCGCTGCAGATGTGGGAAGGGAGCAGGGGTTGGTGTCCCTTTCCCTTTCTCCCGGTGTCAGCCCCTCCTGGCACAGACACACATGCAGCATTGCTGCTCCTTGCCTGTGAACATGAAATAGTGAAAGAGGAAAGACAGGCTGCAGGCTAGATAAGGAAAAGTCTTCCAGTGGAAGTGACTCAGTTTCAGTTTTGAAAAGCCAGGAAAAGATATCCTACAAATATGCTTTTCTACAGTCAGAGCTGCTTAGTACCTGGAATACTAAATCAGAGCCATATATATTTTCAAAGACCAAAAAACAACTCTCTTCCTCTGCCATAAAGCTAAACAGAATTCTGCTTTCTGTTTCCAAGTAGGCTGCTAAAACACAAAAAGGTTCTTTTACTGTTTTTTAGCTGCTGTCCCCTTTTTTGGTATGACTCAAGGAACCTAAGAGCAGCCTAAGCTCAATGAAACAGGCAGTCCAACACTACACAGCCCTCACTGAGAAGAAACACAATTAATTTTGAAATCTCCTATAGGATTTGTAATTATCAGAACCTGATTCCTACAGCTGAGGTATCCCAGACCTCAGGTATCCCATTTCAGGAGACATAATGCTTTAAGTCAAGCGGAACAGTTTCTTAATCTTGATTTTTTGTGCTCAGGTGTTTATATTAAAAGCCTACTTAGTCATAATATGAAGCAAAACAGGGCTAATTCAAATCAAACATCTAAACCCAAGGAAAGTCAGAGGGGAGAAATTTAAAAAAAAAAAAAAAAGACATGTCAAAGCCAACTGGAAGTGAAATATTTGGAATCAGTCCCTAGCCGTCCTGATTTCAGGAGAGGACACAAAAATACAAGGGTAAAAATATACCATATGGAAACAAATGGCTGCCTGTTCTAGGTAAACAGTATGGAAGGAAACATTTCCTTGCCTCACAGTGTGCCTTCCCTTCCACTGATAAAGTCTGGAGATCTGGAAAGACCACATGGTGATCTACCAATCCAAACTGCTTTAATAGCAGAACCCTCACTCCTGTCCTAAAAATAAATACAGCTCTTTCTTGTAAGTATTCATTCAGTCTTCTGTGTAAGAAAAATGGGAATGTGTGAGTAGGATCTTCGGACCTCTACACTTAGAAATGAACATTTCTACCTTGAACACAGAACTGACAATGAACCTTGAAGTATTTTCCCAGGGTAGGAGGGGACCACCCTGTGCTGCAGCAATCACTCACTGAGTGTTGCCTGAATTAGGTGTCTCACCAGAGAAGAGGTGATGGATCTCCTGTGGAGAGCTGAGAGCTCCAAGGTGAGCCACAAAGCAGTCGTGTCCATGGGGAATATCACTCCTCAGCCTCACCATTCCGAGAGAGCTGAAAAAACAAGTCCATGTTTGTATTAAGGGAAAAGGGAAAATGGAAAAGGGAAGGGCAAGGGAAGATATTTTCTGAAAACATTTTATATTTTGTCCTCAAACACAGGTGAAACAAAAGTGCTGTGTAAAAATCACAGTGTGAAACGAAGCCCCAGAAAAAGAGCTAAAGGCTGTGCCTCCCTTCATTTAATTTATTTCCAGAGTTATTCAGAATGCAGACACTTAATCCCTAATGTAAACCTGCAGGCAACATTATTTATCTTTAGGAAGACCTGAAGGCTAATGCAATTCAAACTGCGATTTTTGTCCTTTCATTGTGTGGGGTGGGAAAAAAAGATGGATTAAATTGCTTTCTGAAGATATCAATATGGAGTTTAAGGAGGTGGAGGGGCTGTGATTCCTTGGAATGACACAAGTGCACATTTGCTGTCTTGAATGAAAGGAATCTCAGAGTTTGGACCCAGTGTTGGGTCTGTGGTATTTGGATTTGTTTATGTGATGCACCTAGAGGAGGTATTCCATTACAGCAGGATATAAAGCAACAGCTGAAAGAACCAGGTGTGTGTGTGTGCAATAGAGGACTTTCCTGCCTAAGGGTTATTTTATATCACAAATAAATGTTCATGGTCAGAATGAAAATGACTCTGCATTCCTTCATAGTTATCATATTAGGTAGTTTTCATCCTTCTTAATAAAAAAACTATTAATAAGAATGAAACTGGCCTCTAAAGCATTTCATCACTGCTTTCAGGAAAATGGATCAAGGGGTGGTTCTCATTATTTTTCCAAACTGAAAATGAGAAGAATACATTTTAATGAGGCTATTTTAAGCTTTACTCCCCATCCTTCTTCTGTCTGGCTTCTGCCATTCCATCTCATGACATTTCTGTGCTGAGGTCACAGCTGCCTTAGCAATATTAAAATATTTTATGCATATAGGCCTGAAACACGTGTGATCTTCCCTCAGAACAAGTTTAAATTTTAAACTTGTCAGAATGCATGATCCAAGAACCTGGAACAGCTTTTTCAATAATCTTTCCACAGGAAAATGAAATTAAAACCACCCATCGGGAACAATTCCAGCTCCAACCAATTTGCTTCTAATGATGAATCTTGACATTGTTTGACTGGTGCTGGCACCTTGTGCTCCCCAGGGTAAGCATTCTCCAAAGCAATGAATCCACTGGCATCTCCCAGGGCTTCATCACATCCCAGAGGAACACTGGGCTGGCCCCCAGCAAAACAGGACGGGATCACACGAGGAAATGTGCAACCCACAGCACCTCCAGCCTGGGGCACCTGCTCCTCCAGCTACTTCTAAGGCTAAAAGTCAATTTTCCTTTTCACATTGCTCAAATTCAGCCTGTCATAAAGGTAAAGAGAGGAAAGAGTCAGGTGTATGTTCACACCCTTCACTTGCAGTGCCTGCTGCACCCAGGTCTTGATAGAAATTATCTTTCCCTCTGCTCATTAAGAAGTTTCCTGCCAGCATAATTTTCCATGCCATTCACTTCTTCTCTTTTCCCTTTGCCAGCTTCAGCTTCTCTATTGTGTTAGGTAAAAGTTATTTATCCTCATTTTAAAGGTTCATTATCATTCACTCCTTCCTTGCTACCTCTCACCTATGATCCAGGGAAGGACCTGTGCACGCCTGCAGCTGCACCCTGGGACAGCAGCTGAGCATTGATCTCCTGCCCTTGGGTTCTCCTCCCTGCCTTTGGCACAGGGGAATGGACAGATGGCCCTGGGAGCTGAGGCACTAAACCCCTTGGAGGGGACACAATCTCTTGTCACAGGCCTGAGAAGTGATTTGCACAAAGTACCCACAGCCCTTCCAAGCTAAATAACAGAAGGAAATAAATAATAGGGAAATAAAAGAGAAGAGTGGACGTGCAAGATGCAACTGTGTTCTGATTTCTGTGGGAAATGTTACCCCAGTGACACTGTGCACTGATGAATGAGAGAAGCAGGGCAAACCAGGATGTTTTTTCCCAAACCTTTGGCAGCCATCAGTTCTCCAGAGCTCAGAATGACACACTTGGTGCAGCTTATGAGGCCGGGCCTTTCCGAGCCACCAACACAAAAGATGAATGCTCAAACACCAGGCACAGGTGACGAGATAAGAAGCCCAGCACATCATGTCTAAGATATAAATGGATCCATCTGTCAGCAGTTACTTTGTAAGTGAATTGCTCCCAATTATGCTAGGAACAGCTTTTAATGAAACATGGTTTGAAAGTGCTACGGAGAAGAAGAAAATGTGCAAAGTAAATTCCTGATATAATGAAAATTGAAAAGAGTGATAGATTCTGCTGTTATAATTGACAAAGAGAATGGAGAGTTTTGATAGAGGTGACAGTAGAACAGCTTTTGGGGTATTATTTGGCTGGGATGGCAATCTTCTCATCATATGTCCATCCTGTCCCCAGAGGTCATTTTCAAGGTACATGTTCAGATGAGAAATAGCAGCGTTAGATGACAATTTTCTGATGGCTGCAAAGAAATGTTCATTACGTTGCCTTTGTGCCACAGAAGGGAGCAGCCATGTATCAGATGGTGGGAAGGGTGTCAATGAAAAACTGGAGTTTAGGTATTCTGAATTTAAATCCTTCACACACTCCACACTCAGCCCTTTCCCTTATGACAGGAAGTCAATGAAGCCATATTAAGTGGCAGGCAAATAAATTTTCCCCCCAATTTCTTCTGGGTTTTGGTGTGAGAGAGACGTGGACTGCACAGGTGGCCCCACAGCTGCTGAGTACAGATCTGAGGGAGTGTGACACATTTCTGCAGGCAGTCTCCTAGAGCTCTCCCCACAGCCTGCCTGCTGAACACAGCACGTTTGTTTGGCACTCACCAGTGTTGTAGCCTCAGAGAGGGGCTTTAATAATGCTGAGTTTAAAGTTATTAGAAATACCATTGCTTTCACAAGTACACAAATATTGAATTACTACATCTCTTTGAGATGGGCTGAATTATGAGTAGGGTTTCATTGACTGATTTATGTTGGAAATCCACATTTACAAATTATATTCACCAATAAACTCGGCTTTGGTATGACACAGAAGTTACTGCTGTTACTCAGGAAATGTTTTCTGCTTTGGCTTTTGTTCTTGGGAATGCTGCACACCAAACAATATATTTCCCACGTGAAATAGCTTCCCTGAAACATCTGCTGCCAGAAAGTTTGTCTGGAACTTGCAATGATGGATGAATTTTTGACAGGTAATTGCAATTCAGATCAGATGCAGACAGATTTAGTACCGAGAAGCTCCCAGTTTATTAAAATCACCATTGATTTATCTAAGCACCCCCCTCTCTTTTCAGCACCATTCAGAAATGAATCACTTGGGTATGGTGTTCAGGGCTCATCCAGCTGCTCATAATATGAAATACATCACTTCAGCCCAACTTTATCTGTCTCTCAGCACTTCTGAAGGACCCATCACCACACTATCCAGTCACCACCAAACCTGACATCCACAATTCGTGTAAACCAAAGAAATCCTAACATTTGGATTAGTTATATGGTTTAAGCTTCTCAGCCTTACTAAAGCAAATTGTCAGCACTATTCATCACACCTATGAAAATTATGTTTCCATTACACAGATATATAATCCCAGTACAGCTGTTTTGGGCTGTGCCAGCTTTAGACAAAGGAAACTTGCTTTAATCTCTTTAGGCTGCAGACAGAAAGGACTGATCACACCCAGACAGCTGATCTGAAATCCATGTTGATGTGAATAATGTTATTGGCACATGGCACTTCCACCAGTCCTCAGTGAAGTAAAAGATTCACTGTAGATACTGTACTCAGCTCTGGCTGCTCCCAGACAGATTTCCATCAAACCTTTTTAAAAGTTAGACTTTAACTTTATTTGCAACTCACATCTGTTCCGATAAAGGATTAGTTATGCATGGATAGCAGCCATATGACCTTCAGCTAATTTTCTTATACCTTTCCCAGACTAAACAGAGCTAGGGAAGTGTGGGACATGCTTGGAAAAGAGCCACAGAAAGTTGAGGTAAAATGCAGACACTTAAAGCTTTTCTACTTGATTTAACCCAGAATTGGCATTACAGTTATTTCAGAATGGCCACTGAAGTGACTCAAGGAGAAGAATGGCAGAAGGCAACAGATGATATCATGCCTTGAAAATAACCTAAAAATACACAACTGCCAGCACCTGCTTGAGAGCCCAGCGTTCTCTCCTGCTGTGGGCACAGGCAGACATCAACAGACAAGTGAGACCAGAGCAATGGTGCCTCCTCTGAGTCCTATTCCACCTGCCAATTACTTCCAGCCCAGAGGGACTTTCTCAGCCAGATGTAATTTTGTGCATTTACTGTCAAAGGTAAGTACCATTAGGCTCATGTGGATAGAAGTGTCTGCTCCAATTTGTTTGTCATTTAAAGTCTATTTGGGATGCTGCTCTTGCCCTAAGCCATTGAGTGTTTCTTTTATAATTCCACATGCCAGTAAGTGTACTTAAAGCAGGGACCTAGAGGCATGTCTACTCTGGAGCAGAAGCTTCTTGCTGGAAACAACAATAACACTTGTTTTAACAGTGACTCTCAAACTGGTTTAGCTGTTTGCTGGAGGGAATGGTGGCCACACAAAGGTTCTTTGTGTACATGCACCATTGAATTACAGAAACATTAATGCCTACAGAAGATCCATATCACTCCTGCCACCAGCAAGGTTTAGGTGATGCCTTTTCCGTTCTGTCCACCTCCCTGTTGCTGTCCCACAGCATGGACTGAAGTGGCTGGGGTTACTCCATCCAACTATCCCTTCCCTTCCTTGGCTAAGTGCAACTCTCACAGCTGCTGTGTCCCAGGAGCTGGTTGGACTCTTGGAGCCCTGTGGTTCTGACCTCTGATAACTGTGCCAGCCCAGCAAGGTGAATATACTTCTGCACACTGAATTACTCTTTTCTCTTCTACTCACTGTAGGAGAGTAAGGAGGAATGTTTTCACCAATATTCATTCTCTCTTTAATTACACGGGCTGCTGCAAAGAAATCATTCTTCTGCCAGAATTTTCCAGGTATGAACACTCATCAATCTTTTAATGATTTTAGGTAGAAGATGTGGATTCTCTCTCTCCTGCTTATAAACAGTGGTTGAAATCTCTTGTAAGCTAATATTTTAAGGGAAGAGGGCCCACAGTGTCTCTGACAAAGCTGATTATAGAACATCAGAATGAGGATACACCTCTATTAAAAAAGTTTTATAGGGAGTGAAGATTTATAGTGGTGTTCTGCTGATTCATGAAGAGTAGATATGGAAATGCATTTCTGGCAGCCACTCAGTGATGAAATATGTAGCATATAATGCATTTGTCTGTAAGACAAATATGTGTGTTGGCTGATTAAAAAAGATATACAACTTGTGAAAATAAAGAAGAGGAGAATTTTCTCAGGAACAAACCAGCTAATTATAAAACCAACAGGAAACAAAATGTGTCTGTTGAGTAACTACAATTTTTGCTAAACAGGAAACTTTCAATATTAATTTCTAATGTACTTCATATGCAGCTTCAGTATCTAATGGCCAGGATAAACTCTGAATATTTGAAATGCAGCACTCTGCTGGTTCATTTTCAGACATGTGGCACAGCAGGCACAGACAGGTGGGTGAGGGTTTTTTGAGGACTTGTTTTTTAATTTATCATCAGAATCCGTCAATCTAAGAAACAATTTTTTCAGAAAGAGCAGTTCGGCTTCAAACATTCAACAAGTGGGAAATGAAGCTTTTCAAAACCACAAGTGTCTACATGTGTTGATAAGACAACATGTGAATGTTGATGGATAAATGTCATCTGCCTGAGAATGCCAGATTTCAGCTTGTTCTCACATGTAAATTATTTGCATTTGTACAGATGTGCTGATTTTACATGCCTTTTGGACAAGAAAATAGAAATGACAAAAAACAGCTTCTCCCTCTTTATGTTTAAAAATAAATTACTCACTTGCTCTGTCAGGTTCAGAAACTTAAAGCAATGCTGTTTGAGAAAAAAAAAATCAGGATATAAATCATCAAACTTATAATCTAAAATTTCTGAAGTCCTATTGCAAAAATAAGACCAAATCATGTCATGGGTTCAGGCACAAACTCCTGAGAGGTGAGAGCTCTCAAATCTGTAATTTCCCTGAGACTTAATGGTTCCAAACGTGGAAAGTTTCAGCTTTGCTAAAAGGAGAGACAGTAGGTCTAGATGTGTCTTTTAATTCAAAAAGGAAGATGGGGTGATACCTCAGGACTGACAATATTTTGGAATTTTTTCCTGGTTCTGTTCTGCTGGGTTTAATTTCTGCACAATGTTCAAAGATGTTTTGCTTTTCATATTTATTTTTTGCATTTTCTCTTCTATCTCTTAAGGAAAAGAAAGGAAAAGATAAATGGCAAGAGGGAGAGGGAGTGAGTGTTTGTTGCTTTGTGCCATAGAAAAGAGAGGGGAAAAAAAGAAGTGTAATAAGGAACACACTGAAAATTGTTGTTACAAATTTCTGTGAAGTAGAAGCAACTAATTTTAACAACTCCTATATAAAACCCTCTATGTTGTTTTCTTTGCTCATCCATACCTCTTTTATCTTGTTAGGCTGGGATATAAAAACATGTGGTGCTAACCAAAACTACAGAGCAGCAAAGCTGCTGCATTACATTGCATTTCCTTTGACATATTTGCAGCATTTCAGGAAAATTCCCAGTGGCAGAGCCTATCCTTCTGTGTTTGGGGGATCAGTGGATCACCAGGAGGTACAAGGTGGGGTTGTTTGTGAAGAGATGAAGAACAAACACCTACAAGATGAGGAGTTCATTCTTCAGCTCTCAGGTGGCAGGGGACAATACTCAGCTTGGAGCCAGCCTGGGAAGCTCTGGGAGCTCCAACCCTGCAGTGAGGCAGAGCAAGCCAGTCAATCCCAGGGTCTGCCAAGAGCTGCACCAAATCCATGCTGTGAATATCCATGGTCATAGCATTATTCTTTCAGCATAAGCAGCCATGAACTGAAGTTATGTATTATTTTGCCCTTTCTCATCTTCTGACATCACACTCCCTCTACTTCACTTGCTCATGAAGCTCCTGCCTGACCCCTCCCTCAGCCATGGGCCAGGGTCACCCTTTGAGCTGCACTGCCCTTTGCAGCTTTCCCTTAATTTGATCTTCTGTGTCCATTTTGTAAAGTTCACATCCAACAATTCTGTTTTCTTCTAAAATCATGACAGAGTCCTCCTGCACAGTTGTATACCCATGACTTCATTCTAGTCTGGAACTCACCTCTCCCTGCCTCTTGGGCATGAGTGATCCTTAGGGTCACATCCACTTGGGCATCGTGACAGCTGCTCCACTAAGGAGGACAAGACAGGGGAAAGGGCAGGACAGGGACCAAACCCCTTCATTGCATGATGGTTTCTGCATCTGGTAAGAGAGGCCACAGGAGTGGGGTGCAAATACACAAACCAAAGAATTTATCTCATATTGAGAATTTGCTGGTCAGCTGGTTATTATTCTTCAGCTTCTTAGTAGTGGGGATGAGAGGCTGGGACTTTCTAACTCCACAAAACTATCTTGGTTACACAAAATATTTTGGGTCCTTCATTTAATAAAGTTTTACTCTCTTAGTTCATCTACTCTGAGAACACTCTATCTGTTCGATATCCCTTGTTGGCACCCTCTGGGTAATGTGAAAATTCAGCAGTAGCAATCCCCTGTGTCACAGCTACAGTTTCCTTTCAATAAAAACATTAAAGCTATGCCAGAATCCTACAGAAACCTGGAATAAGATTTAAGTGGCATGCTTCATTTTTTGCTACCATGGGCCCTTAAATCCTACCATGCTACTGGAACCATCCACAAACATTGCCCAGGATGGACACCCTTGCTCAGTAACTGCATCCTCTTATCTTCTTCTTTACCTTTCCAGTGATTGGATTGACTTATCCAGCCTAATAATTACCCTGCAGGATATCCTACAGGAATCCCATCAGATAAAAGAATTGTTTTAACACCATAAAACATTACCACAGCACAAAGTATCTGAGCCCAGGGCAGAGGTACAAAGCAAACTGTGCATACATATACTCAGAGTGCTTTGGTTGCTCTGCTCTGCTAAAGGATAAACATATTTTCAATTGTATGAACTGAAATAGGGAATGGAGGGAAGGAGATTTTGATGCCATAGCCAATATGGATCAAAGTTGAACTCATCATTTGTATGATTCCCCTTACACATACAATATGAACAATTAAAATAATGAAATATCAAGCTGTAAGGCATTGAGAGAAGGTGGTGTATGAAGGTTTCTACATTATTCCAAATATTCCTTGTAATCAGGGTATAGTAAATAGTTGATTAAAAATAATACCTAAAAGCCCCCAAATCTTTTGTGATTTATACCAGAACTAAGCATAAGAAGGGATCTGGTGTACAGGTGAGAGATTAGCTCTAAACCTGTTCTACTTCTAGAGCCAACAATGCACAGAATGCAGCTTTACAAATTAGTGAGACTGATCCTATTTCAGAGTTCTCTCATCAAACTGTACATTAGTATAATAAAAACATCCTGCACCTTTGATAAAACACAGCATGCTTTGTGGCCATTTTTATGTATAATGTCAGAATTATTTGAAGAACAGTACAAATTATTTCAAAGCTCTAGGCTGAGAACAAATCCATCTGACATCACTCTTTTAGAAGTTGTCCTTCTGTCAGTTATTGTTAATGCTGATATTTTGAGCAGAATAGTTCACAGTGCTCTGATGGCTACCCAAAAAGGACTAGAAAACAGAAGTTTAGGGAAGATTTGACCAGGCAGAACAGAAACAGCCAAAGGTATTAATGTAACAGCCCCATCCCCAGTGAGAAATCCAGTGATTTAAATATAAACTGTAAACTCATAGGAAGATGCAAAGGAATTCACAGACTTAACCACAGGCAGCTAAAACCCATCAGCCTCAGAGACAGAATTAAACCCAGTAATGTGTAGATGCCACCTCACCAATGGACTCTGTCATCAAGTCCTAAATGGGAAAGATTTAAGAGGTTTAAGTTGAACACTGTATGACAAGGAAGAAAACCTACCCAAGGTTTGCAAATAACATTTTTATATCCATAATTCTGTTTTAAACATCACTTCCCTTACAACTCTTACTTTACTGCCAAGTGCATTTTTTCCCAAGTAGAAATAAATAATTAAACAAGTGTTCTTACTGAGAAGATGGTTTGATGTCTGTTGAGAAATCTGGGCTATAATTTACAGAAAATAGGTTACCTAATAAAAACTCATTACAAAAGTAACAGGATTGGAAAGGAGGAGAATGGGTCATTTCTCACAAGGAAGTGATCCATTACTGATTCTAATGATGTTAAAAAAATCAATAGTTCTCTTCTTTTTGCCTTTCCTCGGCTGGTAGATTGCTATCACTTTTTTCTTCCAGTGCCCAGCTGATGCTGAGGAACCCCCTGTTTCCCTTTGAATTTGTTCCCAGGTTGGTGGCACCACCAGCTGAGATCGATCCAGGGATGAGGCGTGCCTGCCTTCAGCTGCATTCAGTGCACACCCAGAGCCACAGCTCAATACTCTCCTGTTTGCATTTTCTCCATGTTTGCTCTCATTTTACACCTGACAGGAACAAATACCTGCCCAGCTATCCATAACCCACAGCCTGCCAAGTGTTCCTCACTGCTATAGCCATAAGGACTTTCAAAACTTAAATGAGAAAGTATCAGCAACTGTGGAAAAATGAAAGGTCTCTCCTACAAATTATATTCATTTTCTCCACCATTTTAAGCCACTAGTAGGGATGGAGGTGTTTTAGGTTGTTGTCTGTGTTTCAGCTGTGAGGAGAAGTAAAACAGGTGACCATGAAATGGTATTTGTACAAATAGAACTAAAGAAGTTAATATGGTTTTAGCTAAAATCTAATAAAAAACTTCAAATCACAACAAAGCCCAGGTAAATTTACTGCAATTGGAAAGGTTAGAAATATTAGAAAAATTATATAAAAGGCTAATAGAATATAATGATGTCATTTTAGGTGCCTCTAGCAGCTTGTCCTTTAAAATACAGCAGCATCATAGATTTGGAAGGTCAGGAGGGAAAACAAAGGCTACATGTGAACCGTCTCCTGTTTGTTTTCCCACCTCACTGCTGTTTTCTCTGCAATGGCCTGATGAGAGACATCAGCCTGAAAAGTGAACTCAGACTTCAGAGTCAGGATTGCAATGGGACAGAATCACAGCGTGGGCTTTTGGTTTGCAGTTACACCAAAGAATGAAGCTTTACAGTCATGGAAAATAAGAAGGAAAAGAGCACAAGATCATGACTAGAAAATGAGCACTTCTTTCTTGCTATAAACTTGTTCATCAGGTAAGTATTTATCCTCTATTAAAAATTATTACATGCTAAATCTGCAGGGAGTCCAGTTACACATCATGCATTACAAATAATGCACCACCTCTACTCAATAGTGTCACTGAAACCCAACTTCAACACTTTACATTGATGCAACTTAAATAAGCAATCAACAGCATATGCTGATGTTAAATCCAGACGAGTCACCATGTAAAAAATGATTTTTTTTCCACACAGAGGAAAGATTAAGCACATCTTTAGCAGCAGAATGACAAGAATACCTTAACCACCCAGTTTAAATGCAGCCAATAGAATTGAGATGCAGAGCTGCACAGGACAAGGCCGTGGAAGGGCCTGGCTCACCCCCTACACACAGGGGTGAGTGTGAGTGTGAGGTGCTGCACAGCCTCGCTGTTTGCAGGAGCTTGTGGAGTCATTGTGGGTTGCAGCTGCAGAAGGGTTCCTGGCACAGCCCAAGTCCTCCCTGTTCCAATCAGTGTGACAAACCAGTAAAGATCTGCAGCAGGCCCCTTACCTAAGCAGTGGGTTGGGGTGAGATCAAGGGGTGACTTTTCTCCCATGTGCTCCTTTTCACTTGGACCAGATGTGCTGCAGCTACCAAAATGATGAAGGAAAAAAGATCCTAATGGGCAAAATGCCCAGAGTTTGTGAATTACAGAGAATTACACTGTCTTTTGAGGTAGTCAGAGAACAATAGAAGGAGAAAGACCTTCATATTGAGGGAGTTTAAAATAGGAAAAAACCCCTATTCATCATCATTAGTAACTATTTTTACAGCAGTTTGTGTGGGGTAGGAGAGGGGAGGGCAGCAAAAGGCCCCAGCAGAAGCTGAATGAAGGGTAAGAACTACCAGCTCCTGACCTGCTGAAAGATTCAAGATGAAGCAAGTACGACTTGCTTCCCTTCCTTAGGTCCCTTCCACCCCTGCTCCAGGTGTTACTTGTTTCCTGTTTTATCCTGCCACTGCACAATACATCAACATAACCACACTGTGATAATGCAAAGAGCACCTCATGCACAAGCATGGTGCAGTCCTTATTTCTTCAGATTTTGTTGCATTTATGTTTTGAAAAACAGTCACATACTGCTTCCATGTATTTTCTTTTATTCTGACAGCTCCTGATTAAAGACAATTCAAACTTCTCCAGGTTGGTCAACAAAGTATTCTCCCTCATCATCTGCCATGGATTCTGCTATGGAGTAACCATGTAAATATGGCAGGTCATTTATAAGAGTCACCAGTCTGTTTATTCTTCATCTCTTTTTCCTAGCTTTTTAAAGAAAACACTCACTATAACATCAAAACATTTGACAAATGACCAGATACTAAAAAATGCCAAATCCTGATCCAGTTATAATCAGTATAATCCCACAGAAATATTCCCAAAGCTTTAAAACAATGCCTGAGTTCAAGGTGGAAAGACTTATACAAAATCCACTGTCTTCAGAGGCTAAACCCAACACTATTTGATAAATAGGGATTTAGTTCCAATTAAACAGATGATTAAAGAAGAAAAAGCTGAGAGAATAATCAGCACTAATTATACTACTGCTGCTAGTGTAATTAATCAGTTTTGCGACCTGCAAAATTGAGATAAGGAGCTACAAGATGTAGAGATGAAAACTCGCTATGTAGAAACTATGGATGGTCGTTATCCAAAATAACACATTAACACTAATTGCTCCTGGGGGTGGGTTGTGTTTTGCCCCCTTTCTCCTGGCTGCTCTGCTCTCCCATGCTCTCCGTGGGTCTGTGGCCACGTCAAATATCTGCAGTGACCTAAAAGGACAAAGAATATTAACCTAATACTGGCATTCACACCCGTATCTGTGCCTCAGAGAACCCCTATCACAGCCTGTTGTTGTTTCTGAAGCTATTTTTCAAGAGCATATAAAATTCTCTCACACCACACGCTGGTAAAATAAACTATAAAAATAATCTTACAGTGACATGAAAACTATAAATCACAGAGACAGAAATTCATGGATGCACCTTTATCTAACGTGCTGCCCTTGAGTCCTCCTGTTAAGCATTATATATAAGAAGAATACAGCAAATGGTCTCCAATAATCTGTGATTTTACATATTAGCTGTAAAGGGATGGAATAATGGATCAGTAAATGCTGTTCATCTCAATTGTGTTTCAACATTAGTTTTAAGTTGTCCTGGCCCCACAGGTTTAAAAAGTACCCTTAGCACTACTTCAAAGTAGTTTTTGTGATTTAATTTCATATTTATGCCTTTACTCAGCTGCAAGGGATGTTTCCAATAAATAAAGAGAGCAGCTATGAATCTTCCATCACGGCTGTAAATTCTTGCAGCAGGCTACATTTTTAGTGATGCAAAGGCTGGCGCTCGTGGGCTCTTTCTCAATAAATACATCAATGTCTGTCTGAAGCCCCTGGTGGAAATATGGCTTCAATTTTTTTCTTAAAAACATGGATCAATCATTGTTGCCCTTGCCTATTCTTTTCTGTCAAACGTTTCAAATGTGCTGGAGTATCTGTAAAAAGTTTGAGAAGCACTTTGGATACATTCCTTATGATCCTATTCTGTAACATTTCACTTGGGTGCAGCTCTTGCTCCACAAGGAGCTGCCTCCCACTTGGAGGTGACTGTGAGAAATGGCAATCCAACAAATTCAGCAGATTTCATCAAGCAGTGGAAGGGCCTTTCCTGCCTGCAGAACACCCTGAGATCAGGATCTAAGAGCTCCCTGTGCCCTCGGGCTCTAGGTTACATATTCTGTATCCAGGGAAGAAAGCATGGAATGTCCTACCAGTAGACACAGAGCAGAGAAGGTTTACACATTGAATTAACTTTCTAATTTGGTAAAATTTAGAATTTTTAATTAAGTGAATAAATTAGAATTAAATAAATTACCAATCTACTTCAGTAAAATTTACATAGTAAAATTTCCTGGTTTACTGCACTGGCTAAAAACTTTTAGTCCATTTATTCTTTTTTGTTAGATAAGTAACCCTAATGGAAAAAAAAAAACAAAAGCAATTCCAGACCAAGGAGATTACTGGAAAGCCAGTAAGAATTAAACACTGAATTGTTTAATGTGTTTGGGTCTTGCTCACTAGCAATGAAGGAGAGCCAACATCTCTTCTGATGTCCAAGTCTCTCATCAGAGCTATATCATCCCTAGCAGTTGGATTAAAGCATAACTCCTTTGAAATTCCAGAAGTTTGTGACTCACTGGAAGGAAATCGCAAAGGACAGACAGGTGGGAGGAGTGAGCTTTCCCCTCCTGTGAAGTTTGCTACTTGAGCTTTTTTGCCAGTGACACCCTCACGTCCACTTGAAATGTAACATGAGGAAGTAGCTTTGATCCTTTCTCTCTAATGATCTGCTCAGTCAGAACCTTGTCATGAAAATGTGACACTACCATCTTGTTAATGCTCACCTTCTGGAAGAGATGTTCTTTGAATGAAAGTTTCAAAGATCCTCCTTAATCTACTTTATAGGAAAGCCTCTATTTCATGGCCATATGCAGTAAAAAATACCGAACCCCACAGCATTTCAAGTTACAGCATTGCATAGCTGAGGCCAGCCTAGCATAACCCCTCAGTGCCTGCTTGGACATCTTCAAAGATCACAAAAACTGTTTGCAAAGCACTGTTATCAATACTGCCTTTTCCTCAAGAAAAAAACCAAGACTGATTTTTTGGATGGAATTTCTTTGGACTCATTAAAAAACCAACCACAACACTGTGAGTAGGAACCAAGCATGGCATGGGAGAGCCTCTGGGAAGAGACCCTCGTGCCCACATGTACCAGGATATGGGAGAGCTCACATACTCCTGGCAGGGCTGTACCACATTTCAGCGCAAGGGAGCAAGACTGGCTCCAGAATTCAACAGCAGAAGCTGGGAGAGCTGCTACCCCATCAGAGCCTGCAGAAATATCATTTGTTCCCAAGCCACAGGCTCCAGACACGTTCAAGGATCTCCACCTAGCAACATGAAAGTAATTGTGACTTTTCTTGGGAATTATTGCACAGCACCACAGTCACTCACCTTACTTGAGGGAATGAGAGAGCTCCTTCTGTGTCCTTGTCCTCACAGCAACATGAGTATTCCAGGCACCCTTATCACTCCTCCTGGCTCAGTGATAGATACACTGATATAAAATGTCCTAAAATTCCAGCAGCATTCTGCAGAAGGCAAATACAACCTGGAGCCTCTGAGGGTTTTCAACATGCCAGCAGAGGTGAAGCTCTGGAAAGCAAAACTTTTGGTACCTTGCCTGCTCTGAGCCAGCCTCCTACAGCCCAAGCTGCCTCAATCCATGCTGCAGTGACAGATGGCAACATCTGTGGCAGGTGCTTGGCATTTTTAATGTCAAAACAAGCCACAGGTGGCTGTGCCCTTCAGCATACAGGGCAGCCAGAGCCATGCATGGACAGCAGGGACATTTGGCCAGGCACACAAATCCCACCTTTGCACTCAGTGCTGCAGCTTGGGATGATGGGATCCTTCTGCAACAAAATTAGACCCAAATCAGGAAGAGGAAATTGCAAGGTTTTAGTGGACTTCTACTGTATTTCTGTTTTACTCAGCATCTGTTCTACATATGCTAATACTGCATTGGTTAAGTAGAAGAACTTGAAAAATATAACAGAAACATAGAAGTCCTCAGAATTCCAGACCCAGGCTGATCTTCTTTCCTCCCCCCTTCCCCCATGTCTGATTTTATCCATTATCCACAGCTCACAACACAAAGGGTACAATTTCCCAGTGCCCATACACCCTGATGCAGGTTCCCAGGATCTTATGGACCTTACTTCAATTTCTAGGCCACGTTATTCGCTGTTCACATACCGGGATTCAAGTCCAAAAGTTACAGGAACTATAGATTTACGTTTGTAAATAACGTTAGATCTCTTTGGAAGCAAAAATATGGTGAGTGTGTGCCAAAGGAAGCAGGAGAAGCATCTCTAGGATGTTCTAACTCTCATGAGACACCCTAGCCCTCGAGCCCTGTCCACACAAAAAATGATGGAGTGACTCACGGGCTGACACAAAATGGCAGCGTGGCCCCAGAGCCTGACACAAAATGGCAATGATCCCACACCCTGACACAAAATGGTGGAGCCACCCCTAGACAGAGCACAAAATGGCAGAGTGGCCCAGGCCCTGACAAAAAATGTCAGAATGACCCATGGCCTGACATAAAATGGCACAGTGACCACAGAGGTTGGCACAAAAGGGGGCAATGTCCCCAGAGCCTGACAGAAAATGGCAGAGTGACACACACCCTGATACAAAATGGCACAGTTTCAGTTTCTCTGTACTTTTGAGTCCAGTAATTTAAAAAAAAAAAAAAAAAAAAAAGGAAGACAATGTTCTTTATTAATCCATGTCATATGTCATTATTTCAGACAGGTGGTTGTTGTTACACAAAGCTCAAGTTGCTCCCCACCCCATTTCCAAGCAGTGGGTGTCCAGGCTCCAGGACAGCAGGATTACAAGACAGCCTGAGAGCCAACTGGTTTTAAAAATAAAGCTAATTTGGGATGGTGAGCTAAGGAAAGGGAGTGCATGAGCATCTGCCTGCAGATGTTCTCAGTGCCCAGATGCAGATATGCCAGTGGCATGGGACTTGTTCTATCATGCCAAAATGTACCCCAATAACAAACACGCACCTTCCAAGAAAACCTCATTTCTCACTGGAAAAAAATCTGCCTACATCTTAAGAGCTGTTTAGTGATATACACACACACGGAGAAAACTTTTAATTAAAAGAAAGATTTCACAAAAAAATGTAACAACTGCTTTACTAAAACTGTAAGAAATTAAAAAATGGATGCCAGTTGATGTACTTGTTGACTTAAAATCTGTCCTCAGTTAGACCTGGAAGGAGCACAGCTGCTGTAAGGGTGCAATGAGGGCAGATTTTAGATCACATAAATTTAGATTTTTTCCTCTTAGCAACTTAATACTCATGAAATTATATAACAGATCTGTAAACCAATTACCAAATGTCAGAAGGTGCCCCGATTAAAATACACACATCCTCTGGAACGTGCCATATTCACAAATTAGCCATGTGTTATTTATAGCTCCTCAAGGCACAATAATGAAGAAAGTGGTAATGAAATCTGAAAGCCTGAATATCTCCCTTATGTCAGAAAGCAAATCCCCTGAGACCCATCTGTAGCCCAAACTGTGGGAAAGAAAATCTTTTCTAAAGCAAACAAAAAACCTCCAAACAACCTCCCCCGCCTCTGTAGTTTTGTATTTGTTGTTTCATTTTTGAAATTAAGCTGCAAATTAAAACCTTGTTGTACTATTTCCATTCATTTAATCATAATGATACTTTGAAATTCCTTATTTTTATTCTCCAGCACCACAAAGTGAATCCCAAATGCTTCAAAGAGACAGAGTCCTCTTTATTGCCCCTGTTTCTGTCCATGTAAGGGTGGACTCGTATGCTCACCAATTCCCATCCAGGTTGCAAGGTGAGATTGAGTTTTAACTCAAAACTCTGACTGCTCCACATCCAAACCCTGCATATTTACACCTACACTTGTTCATGTCTTCACTGGTTCAGTTTTCAGCATCCACATGTCACTGTCTGTAAGGCCTTTGCTATGTTGTCTCTGCCTCTCTCACTTGCCAAAACTCACTTTTTACTGACTTTTTTGTCCCACATTTTCTCTGTCCATTATTGATCAGCACTGTAACTCTGCTTCCCATGTGAGTCTTCCCTCCTTAAAAACAATGTATTAATATTCTCCTTTCTTCTTTACTTGTGGTCATCAATACATCATATCTCATGCAGAAAAGCCTTTTTGCACAAAGCTGTGGTAATTACTGCACAGAAATATTTTACACTCAGCCAATTTGGTGCAGCCAACCTGTAGCACTGTAAGACACAATTAATTCATCATGTCATAATGCGAGTTCCAACCAGCACAGGACAAGGATAAATGAAGGAGACTGCCTCTTTTTTTGGCACGTGGACCAGTTATGAGGAATGAGTGGGGTTTTTTCCTGACAGATGCAAACACCACAGAACTGCCAAAAACATTTGAAGGTCCATCAGAATATCTGCATGGCTCCAGGTCCATGTTGATACAATCATCACTAACACCACCTTTCCACCCCAGCTAGGAAACATCCTGGCCTTTCCACAAAAGCCTCCCTCCATTTTCCAACAACAAACCATTGGCTTTTTCCCTCCTTCTTTCAATCTGCCTCTCTGCTCCCATGCATTCATTGCCCATTTTCTCATACTGCTAGAAAACTTCTGGGCAGTTGAAGAATTCTTGGAGACATCTGAAGGGGCAAAAAAACTCAGGCTAGAACAGGAGTTGCATCTTTCTATTACTTGTGTAGACCTGACTCTCAGCCAGAGGGTTAGCAGATGGGCATGTGTTGTCAGAGCACGTTCTGAATTTAAACAAAATTACTCTGGCTCTTGCTGGGCTGCTGCAGTAGCACACTGACCTCTGGAGCCATCTCTACCTCTGCCTTGTGCTCAAAGGTGAACTGTGGTAAGGTTTAATTTGCTTGATTTAAAACTTCAGTGTATGTAAGAGATGTGGATCATAAAAACAAGTCTAAAAACAAATATATTATTTTTTTTCTCATCTTCCCATACCTCCTTTTCTTCAATTCTGTTTTTTATTATTCTGCACTTTGAAGAGCTCCAAGATACACATTTTAAAAATATTTCTAATGAACACAACCCTCTGACCTTTTCTTTTTGAGACAAATGTGTAGCTGCAAGTGGTAAAAAACCAAAAAGCACCACTCCAAAACACTCTTGTCTCAGCTGGTTTCAGCCTCAGATACAAGGCAGGAGACTCCCACAGGAAAATGTCCCCAGAATATAGTTCCTATGGAGATGCAACAGTTGAACACAAAACCTCTGGGGTTTGATTTTAGAGATTCCTGGATAATCCAGGCTAAAGGCAGACTTCACCCACCACTCCATTTTGGACTGAGGAGCTTTGGGAGGGCTTTGGGCCTGTGACTTTTGTCCCTTAAGGATGGGAAGTGTCTCAACAAACCCAGCCTCAGCAGGGCCAGCTGCTGTGGGATCCCAGGCTCCCTAAAGGGGGAACCTTTCCAGGAAATCCCTTCATGCCTTTCCACAGACACTCCATAACCTGCTGGCTCACTCTGTGCCACAGGCAGCCAGGCATTGTTCACCACTGGGATGCTGGCAGAGACAGGAAGCCTCTCTTTTTATGGAGAGGTCAGAGTTCAAGTGTCTTAACTTCGAATTTCAAATTACCATTGTAAACCCATACTTTTCCTATTTTGTTCATTCCAGTCTTTTCAGACTGAATGGAGACACTGGGTGCTAAAGACTGCCTTTGTTAGCAGAAGCAGACTCTATAAGCTATTGTGCTATTAATTTTTTCAGTTATCTTGGCTTCCTTAATGTCATTTAGCTAGTTCTTTTCTTTATGGGTACCTTATTCTGCTTGATTCTGTCTCACTTTGAACCTCCACTGATGCTGAGGATTTCACACACTTTTTATCACACTGTGTAAAATGCTGATGGAATCTTTGTGCAGACTCTCTGGCGACAGCAAAAGGTTATTATTGTCATCCTCCTTGTATTGTACCTCCAGAAATCTATGCACATGCTTTGTAGCCACCCATTTTGCACTGGAAACTGAAGAAATCATTTTGTTTTACACACTACAAAAGAGGTGTCTTTCTAATTGTCCATTTTTAGAGCTGGTGCATGCATAATGCAGTGCTTTCAGGAGGGTTTGGAGTGATTTGCTCCAATTATCTGTACCTTACCACGGGGGCTGTTGCCTGGCACAGAGGTGAAACCATCCGTGCTGAAAGCGAAAAGTCTCTGTTCAATTTGAAGGCAGAGTGAAAAGAATTTCCTTCACTGAGGGCAGTGACGAAAGAGCTGCATCCTCACTCTGTTCCAGTCATCCAATTACTCTGTTCCTGGCATTTTGAAGCATGTTAAATCCACATGGAGCTTTTGTGACCCCTATGCTCTATCTATAAAGGCAGAGGAGAAAGACTGAGCTTGCTTTCCTCCCCTCTGAACAGTTTCCATGCTTCCATTATTTCAATCTGCTTTCTCTCTGCTATCCCATCTTCTCAACAATCTATGCCAAGGATCAGCAACTGCCCAAATTAAATGGCCATTGGCTACTATTATTCAGCAATATTTTGATGTAAGCAGCAGGTTCACCCAGGGTACTCCAGCCAGCCATGCAGCCATTCCCCACTGGCACACAAATAGCAGCTGGATATTAAGAAATAGTTGTGATATCCATATACTGCCCATATGCTCACTTTGGAAAAGCTGGGGAGACTCGTGCCTTGGAAACAGGGTTAAATGGAAATTATTAAATAAACCAGGGAAAAAAAAAAAGCTGTCTAGTGAGTCTATTGGCTTATTGTGCTCCACATTCCTGAAAAGTCACTTTGCACTCAGGACACATGGGATTTGAATAATTTTCTGCCTTTACACTTTCCCTGCCACCAGAAGAAACATGGGGATGTTTTTCAATAAACAAATCTGCTCTTTTCTCTCAAGGTTTGTGTACACTCTGAGTGCATCGGTGACATCACATTTTTCACCAGGGAAATGAAAAAAAACAACAAAACCAACAACCCACATTGCTAAAAACCCAAGAAACCAAGCTGGCCACATCTCTGAAATGTGGTATGACTGAAAAGAAAAATAAAATAAAAGTCCCCATCCAGCACAAACTGGGAGGTGATGGAACGAGGGCTTTCCTACTGAGACTGTCTCCAGTCACCATCCTTCTGAGCATGGCATTATCAATTTTGCACTGAGGATGCTCTCAGGCCAAAATTTAAGAGGTGACTGACAAACACAGGAGGTCAAAGTGAAGAAAAAGAATCCCAAAGAGAGCCTATGGAAGAAGTCTTCTGTAAAACATGAAGGACCCCTGAGCCATATAAGATTATTTTTCTTTCTTTTTCCTCTTTAATTCTCTTACAGTGGACAATATTTCCTATCCTCCTTCTTTTGAATCTCTCCAATGTGCAAACTCTGTGTTTGGGTGCAGGCAGGCTGAGAAGTGTAACTGTGTATTAGAGCTGCTGAAGCTGGGAGGCACATTTTTAGTGGGTAAAACCCATACTTTCATAAATAACACACACAAACTGCATTCCAAAATCTCTCAACCTGTGAAACAGATCCCTGGATCAGTCCCATCACCAGCCCTGCCCATTACAGTGTAGGGCTGCTTGGAAATACAGCTCTGGGAGCACAGCTGGGACACACATGACATTGTTTCCATTTCTTCATAAAGGCCTCAGTGATGGAGTCTCATGGATTTGTCATATTCTGCACAAGCCTTTGGAAAAACCTCGAGTCCATTGCCTTCACTTTCCCAGATGCTTTTAGATGGTTGGAAGAGAGCAGAGCTTCCTTCCACCTGCAGCCTGCAAGAACAACAATCCTATCTACCCTTCCCTGCCTCTCCATTCTGTGTATCCTTCCTGCCAGGAGTGAAACACCTGTAAGAGACCTGCAAGGAATTACCTCATCCTACCCATCCAAACCATACTGTCTCTTGCTCATCTATTGTACACTCTCATAGTTCAACTGCTGTCACTATTTCCATTAAAGATTATCAGTATTTCCAATAAAGATGAGCTGGAGACAAACCAGCATCTAATGATTAATTATACTTTGACCTGCATGCCCAGATGGGTAGGAGAAAATGTTCACTCAAGAGAAAATTTTTCCTCAACTCCAGCAGGCCCTGGATTTCCCACTGAATGTTTTCATTTTCAGCTGCAATCACCAGAAATAACATTAATGACGTTCAGTGCAGTGCAAAAATAATTAGAGGCAGAGCAATTGTCCAGCTTACATGCTTATGCTAAGAAAAAGAGTGAGAAAAATCATGCAAAGCTTGATAACCTGAGGGGAAAAAAAGCAAACAAGCACAGGGGTGAGGTCTAAATCAAATATGAAGCAATCTATATTTTCCATTAAAGCCATTGTGGAACTGGGCATTTTGCAAAGGTCTTGATTGAAAACCATGGCAAAGTTAATGGGTTTGACTCAAATGATCCTCAGCACTTCAATAAGAAACAAGGAGAAAGGAGGCCCACAAAAGCAGAACTTGAAAAGAAACATTAGTGCAAAACCATACAACATAAAAGAAACTATTTCAATTGCTCTAGAAAGGAGTATAAATTGCCTTGTTCTCAAAACTAGAGGGAGATTCAGCAGTGTCAAATCTAATTAGAATTTCAGTACTGTATTTTTTTAATATAAACAGCATATCAGTAAGATTTACCAATATTGTCTCAGTATACTGAAAGGTTTATTATTTATTCTTTGATATGTGGTACTTCTCTTATTCTTTACTTTTAATAAAACCCAGTAGAGATGTGTACTAAAGACTTCATTTTTTAAACATGACTGAATTGAAAGCTAATTAGCACATTCATATCTGTCAAAAATCAATATATTTTGTAGGCATATTTTTAGGTTCTTTTGTGGTCAGTTTAATTAAATTTGTTGATAAAATAAAGGAGGAGATAAAAAACATTAATAGTTTAGGCTAGGTTTTTCAAAGGCAATTAGTAGTTAGAGACCATTAAACTAAGGAGGGAATCAGACCAATGATTTCTAGGGCTTTTTTAATGTTACCCTTGAAATGTTAGTAAAATCAGGAATGAACAAGGAGTAGTCATGATCCAAAAGAGTTTCCTGGGATCCAGGGACAAAAACTATTATTGAGGTGCTGAGAAACAGGAGTTCAGAGCTGCAAAGGCTGCTGACAGCCTCTTACGGTGGGTGCTGTTTCAGAAGCTGTGATTTCAAGAGGAAGCAAAGTGGGTCATAAATGCTACTGATAGCTGAAAATTAGGAGATGAAAAACACTTCAGAACATTTAAGTGTGGTAGGTCTGATTACAGCAATCAAAATGCCATCCCATTTCGCTACAGTTTATGTGAACAGCAAGGTTAAGGAAAAAAAAGGAAAAAAAAAAAAAAAAGCTGTATGATCCTAAATTGTACAGTGTGCATAAATGTTACAGTCCTGACAGGGACTACACTGGCAGTTCACCCAAAAGGTAATGTGGTATTTATCTTGTTTTGTGCTGTCAACCAAAACCATTCCTGCTGCTTCAACAGGCATTCCACTTCTACCTTGTGACCTGAATCCTTTGTCAGTTTGGTACTGAGGACTGACCTGTTTCCCACAAATTATCTGCAGAACCAGTTCCATCCTTAATATGGATTACACATCCCGAGGTGTGTAACCACTGGCCTGTCATGGCTTGGTACATGACCAGTGAAACAGCAAAGCAACATTTGTCCCAAGACCTCAATTCAGTCTCATGACCATGAGCAAGCAGTCTGTGTGCTCCAGAACACCTGGGAAAAAACCTTCTCCTGCCAGAAGCCACAACATCTCCAAGGATCACTGCATATAAACCTCTGCACCTTCCCCATAAAGTGCAAAACAAATCCAGAAATACACAGTGACACTAACAAAAAATAGCTCCAATGCAACCAGTCCCCACTAGGTGTCCTGGAGCAGCAGAGGACAAGACAATAAACAACAGATGACAAATATTAGGTCATTCCCTACCTTAAATCAAAGTACTTCCAGACAGGATTCCTCTCTTCCTTCTGTCAGCTGACTCAGCAAGCTCATCCCAGTTCACCTGGGAGCTGTGCTATGCTAATGAACTATGGAGGGGTTCAACACTATACCAAGTGTGATATATTAAACAAACAAACTTGAGTACCAATAGTAGTACCCAATGAAGATTAAAAATATAAATAAACAAAATAACTTCATGTGGTTTAATCCTAATCCTCAGGGATGAGTTGAGCATCAATGTGCACATGCCTTGTTTATTATCCTGTAAACTGAGAATTGAAATAAAGTCTTAACAGTAAATAATTAAGATTTAATGATATAGAGTATTCATTGCCAGCCTTTTAAAAACTCATCTACCTGTCTCTACTGCTAAGGAGGTTTCTCCAATACCCAATTTCCACAGCTCCTTCTTCAGCAGAGGATGCCACTGCTGTTCAACCCCAGCTTTTTATTACACTCTTCCATTTCTTTAAGCAGTACAATACAAAGCCTATTTTCAAAAGTGAAATAAATAATGGGATATTGAGATAAACTCTATGAAAAGGGAGAGACTTGGCAGTGCTCCTGAGTGCCACTGCCTGGGGGAATCACTGGGAGATATTTCCATTCAAACACCCGGAAAGCACAGAGGGCAGTAGCAGTTGCTTTAATCATCTCTCACACAATAACCATCACTGCTGTCCTCCGTGTTCTCCTCTGCTCAGTCTCCCTTCCCTTCCTCCTTGGAAATGTTCCATCACACAGCTTCCCTTAGCTGCACACCAAGCACAGCAAGCAGCAAGGTTTTCCATTTTATACTTTAGGAATTTCTGCAGGTTTAACAGTTTTAGAACAGACATTAAGCTGCTCTTTCTTGTGGTTTTTCTTCAGCTGTGAAAAAGTCTTTAAATCTCCCAAATATGCACCATCTGACCTACTGAGCTCAGTCATTTAGTGGCATAAACCCTTAAATATGAAGTCAACAGATACTTAAGTTGAGGTGTCAACAGTGTATTTATTGGCAACAAGCTGACATAAATCCTGAGGAATTTAACTTTTAAAAAACCTTAATTCCCTCTTTACTCCAGAAAGATCTCTTGAACCCTTTTTTCACAGCTTTATATGGTTCTTTAAGCTACATCAGCAGGATGTGCAGCAGCTTATAGATATAGCAATTAAGTTACAAGCAAATGTATGTAAAAACACACTGTAAGAACATTTCAAAAAATGAGCTTTTCAGAAAATCAATACACTTGCACTGAGGTACATCACCCAGCATCATCATTGAGTGTATTTTACTAAACCAGCTGCAGCAAAAGGAATCAAACCCAACCACCACCATGGAAAGCAATTATACTCGTTATGAACCCACAGGGCCATTTCAAACAGCAACAGCTTTTCACAAACAGCTTCGACACTCCTTGGAGTCCCATTTGGATCTCAGCTCTATCATTCTGCACTTCCATCTCTGTATACTCAAAACAATAATAAGAAAATTCTAATTCCTGGGGGGAAAAGGGGGATTTCTGTTTTACCCAGGCTGTGAGTAGCTGAGATGAAAATACCGATGAATCAACATTTCCTTAACTAACTTCAGTCTAATCCTGGTATTACACTGACCCCGAGAAAGGGAGCCTTTCATCACTGGCTTCAGCAGCAGCAGCAGAATGGAAGCACCTACTGGTGTCTCTAATGAAGTTGAGAGATACTTCCTGCAGTTTTTCAAGTAGAGAGCTGAGGTCTCCCTTTAAGAGCAAGTATTACAGATTAGTATTTCTTTCTGAGGCACACAGCATTTTACAATGGAACTTAATGAAGTGGCTCTAAGGTATTTCCTGCAATATATTTCAATAAAAGAAAATATAAGCCAGTAAAGTTGCTCATGTAAGCATTGAGGATTTAAGGAATTACTTAAACAATGAATGCATGAAGCTATTAACCTTCCTGGAGAATTAAAATGTGCCCCTATGTGATGAAGCAAAAGCAGCAAGTCATCTCAAGTCTGCTGGATTGATTTTACGCATGTGACTGAAATATAATTACAGAAACATGAAATTGTGTTGTATGTAGAGAAAACTAGACCGGCCTTCTAGACATCTGCAACAGCTTTTATTTGGTACATTTGTTACCTTCTGGCAATGGTACAGAACCAGGAAGGTTATAATGTGGTAGTTACCCTCAAGTAAAGGCACAGTCTAGTGAAATTAGCCATTTTTTAGTTTTATTTCATTGCAACAGTCTGCTGTGCTGGAAATATTAGGAGGATCAGCATGACTAAGTAAAATTTTGCTCATGCACAGCTTACTGCATAAAAGCAGCAGCAACAAAAGAGCCCTGATACCAGACTAAGCTGGGTACAGGTTATCTCTGTATGTCAGGTACTTAATGGGAAATGTTATAATAGGAAAGGCTTAGAAAATTTTAAACACTCTCTCTCTGAAACAGGTCACAGGAATGTTCTCTGTTTAAAGCAGCTGGAACACTGATACTGTGAGATTAAATAAAACATTAAAGGGATAAAAGAATTACCATATCTTTAAAAACACACAAAACCAAAATGCAAAGACCAGAAATGAGAACAATGAGAGGCATTTTTTCCACTCACTGAAGTGTCCTACTACTTAAGGAAAGCCTTCCTGCATGTCCCTGGTTTTGTGTCCCCATCACCTCATCTTCCATTGGCATCATCATTATCTTATTAGCACCGAGATGTCACTGTCAATTAGGAACTGAGATCTTTGGGATCTTTGAAAACAGTCACTTGGCCATCAGATAATATCAGAACATCATTACCATAATATTCATTAGTTTGGTGGGGTTTTGTTGTTGCTTTTTCTGGTTTTAGGTGGTTTTTTAGTTTTTACCAATTTGTCCAGCTCCTGAGACATGTTCATTTTATTGCTAATAGTATCACACACTGCCTATGTACTCCCTACACAATGAATACCATTTTGTATCTGCATGGAGAGGGCCAAGAGCTCCTATACAAATGACAATTAAACAGCATGGTAAAGAGATGTGCAACTGCTCAGGGCTGTATGCAAACAACACCTCACTGGCAGCTTCCAGAAGATGAAACATAACAAAATGAATTTTAAAGCAGACTGAGATGTACTTTGCCTCTTGATGAACGATCTTTCTGAATGACCAATCTAAGTATTTTTAACTCCTTCTACTGAACACAAGATAGATCTACCTGAACAGGTGAAGACCTAGGCAACCTCTAGAGTTTAATGGGTGCCTCTCTGTCCCTGATGCCTGTGAAAACTCTGTGGGGATGGAGACTCTGTCGGGATTATTTGGAATCAGCCCTGAGTTGTGTCCTGTCTCTCAGAGCACTCATACAAGAAGCTTTAGACCAAATCTGTAACCGAGTATACCAAAGTCACATTTGCCTGAGGAATGTGACAACAGCACAAATCAAGCTATGGATGCACATCACCACCCACAGACACACAACAGAGTTGTAACCTTGGTGTGAGGTCCTGGAAACCTTCCCCTGCTGAAAGGAGTCCAAGGGCTGGACTTCCAATATGACATGGGCAGAGCTGACTGTTAATTCCCTCTCACACCACTTGATTTCTCATGGATTTTACTGCCAAGTGTCATCAACACAGGATCTCAGGGATTACACAACTCACTAGCAATGAGCAGACTACACCAGGAGATGACCAGGACGGGGACATCAGGATATGGCTCAAAATTCTCTGCTTCTGTCCAGAGAGGCCAAGCTTTAGGGGTGTGAATGTGCATCCAAGAAGCACAAAGTGAGGTAGCTGTTGTACTAAAGGCTTCAAAATGTTTCTATTCATGTTAGCACTGCCTTATATCCAGTTTTATTAATTCTGGTTTTAACAAATCTGCCTAGCTCAAGCTGAAACATTTTGTACTAAATCTCCTTCTGAGTCCCTTCCTCTCTCTATCAGATGGAAAGAGGAATAATTACAATTACAAATGCAAATCTGCAATAAAATCAACACCAATCTGTTGGTGAGATTGTAGTGTTGGCCTGTACATCAGGACATGGGGTTTGACTGCAACAGCTTGGGGATGGCAATAGTGAACAGCAGAGTAAAGGGTGACTTGAACTTCTCTACTAAAAATTTGTCTGACACCAGAGTGAGCAAGGGCTGGTGAAACAAATACTTAACTCAGCACATGTGGAAAATCCATGTCCTGTATTGAACAGGACTAGGTTCTGCCTAGGAATCAGCAAACAATAAAAAGCTCCAGAATGGGAGCCAGGCATTAGGCCTGAGAAGTTTTTCATGAAAAAGAAAAAAATAAGGGAAAATAAGAATGGAAAATAAGTACAGAAAGACTATCTTTTCTTAGCATAGAACATTTTAGTATTAATGCATATTTTAAAAGCATACACCAGCATTTGTTTCTTAACTTTCACTGGTTACAGTTGTCCACAGTTAGCTACACCTACAAGCAAAATCAGTGAGGAGAAATCAGTGTAAAAAGACAGATAAATTAACATATGCCCCCTGAAATCACAAAACTTCAGTTGGAAGGGAAGATTTTAGCACACCCACGTGCTGCTAACAGCAAGGTCTTTTGCTGCCTGATCAACACATCCCCCAAACCTAACCCCTCTGCCTTGGAGGACAGGAATGGGAGCAGGAAGCTACCTGGAAGTCACACAGTGTGATCACCTTGCATCCAGCAGCTATTTTCACACTCTATAAATGAGGGCTCCTGGCTATCTGGCACAAACCTTCCTCCAGCCCCCTTCTACACGAAGCACTAAGTGCATTGTAATTCCAACATTCCTATTCCCTGGTAACAATATGTCATTCCTTATATATGTCAGGGGTTTGGGCCAATGCATACTTGAAGCTTTTGCCTGCAGTAACAGGTAATACACAAATCCAGCTCTTGGCCAAATCTTCCACACTGAGCAAATTTGACAGGGGAACCACTGGTGCAGAATGAATGCAAATCAGGATGCCAGTTTATTTTCCAGTCAGTTCTGCACATAACTAGAATCTAATCCAGTTATGGTAAATAGTGAAAATCTTGATGTAAGGGTAAAACATATGTAAATTGCCACTGTGATTTCTTAAACGAAACTGGAATCCAGCAAACCCATCTCGTTTCATTATTCTCTGCAGCAGAAAATTCAGTTACCAAGAGAAAATTAAAAATAATAATACCAGGAACACACATTTGACAACTGAATTCTGTGTCTTAAAAAATAAAGTCCCTGGATGCTATAGAAGCCAATAAATTATTACACAGGCAAAGTATCTCAGCACAAAGCAAATTATGTGCTCACATATAGAAAAATGAAACAGTGCCACTTCAAATCTGAGCACAGCACTGCTGGTGTGCTCTGCACCGCTAATGAAGCTTTAGAAGCAATCATTGATGACTCTGCAGAAGTCATGTCTGCTGCCAGAGCTGTCACTTCGCATAACAGCCTAGTGGGGAAAGCCACAGGAATGTCTGGAGCCCCTCGGTGGTGGAAGCAGGAGAGGCGGGAATGCCGGGCGCTCTGCCCTGCTCCCCTGCCAGCCCATCCAAGGCTCTTCAAAGCAAACTGGTGGGAGCTAAATGGAGCCTGGCCACAAGTGCACTGTGCTGCTGAGGGCCCTTCTCATGGGCACAGAGCTCACTTTCCTCCTCACATGCCCTTGCACACCGCGCCAAGTGACAGCACCACGTGTGCCTTCAAATGGAAATGCAGCACATGGATTAATAAAGCCATGGGGAGGGTTCACCAAACCATGGCTGCTTTTCTGCATTATTTACTCCAACCAGTTTTAAACCAAAATATTGTGCAGCTAAGTAAGACCTAAACCAGAAGTTTGCTCTCAAAGTATTCCACAGAAACCGCACAAAATATTCTATGCTAACATAAGTTAGGAGCCATTTGGTTCCAGAAAAAAAGTCAAGGCTGTTTAACTGCAAGACATGAATTTAAAATCCTCTCAAAGGTTGGTTGTTTTTGTTTTGTCTTTTAAATTTCATGGCACTTTATCAGCAACTCAGTGTTTTGTTAGAGGAAAATGAGATGATGCCTAGAAATATAAAGGATTCCAAAAGCATAGCGAGGACAATACAGTGTAGCTCCTGAGCCTCTTCTTGCAGAACACAAACTTGTTTTTCTATTGTAACCCTGTTACATAGAAAACAAAAACAGATTTGTGAAACGCTCACTAATGTGTGTGCTTACTGAGCCACTGCCTTTGTCTGATGTATTTTTCTGTATTGCCCTCATTTCATACTTCCTCAGTTCTTTGCTCAAAACCTGCAGAAGCTAAAACACACTCTCAGCAGTTCCACCTGTGCTCCTCAGGCTCCTCCTGTCATCATCTGATTCAGGATCCCACACCGTACACTGCCATACAAATCAAATTATGAACAGTTGAGTTAAAACTCAAGAAACTGAGAAATGACTCTGACCATAACAGTGTAGAATAAGTAGAACAAATGACAACACTCACCTTCTGTAGCTGTGAGTTATCAGAAGCAGGATATACAATCACAAGAAGTGCTCACCCCCTCCCAGCACACTGTTTGTGACCATCACCCTGTGGACTGCAGGTATGCCTCCTTGTTTGTGTAGCAATCCCCATGTGCTTCCAACAGCCATAAATTGAAAGGTTACAGGGCTTAAACCATTTCCCAGTTATGATACGTCCATCAGGCAGCAACAGCTGGGCAATAAACTTTTAGCCATAAATGTTCCTGAGAGTGGGAAGTTCAGGGCCAAAGCCGTAACCATGTAACATCAATTGATGTCCAAAATGCAATCTGGGCACGTCGTTCCCTCTAATACCCAACAATACCTGACATTGCAAGGTACTTACCAGCAGCCTCCAGGTTAAATAACCCAGCTAAGGTCAGCTGGGATGGCTCCAAAAGGCTCCCTCCAGTCAACTGGAGATTTGTGGCCTCCTCTGAGCCTCCAGCACTCCCTGATTTCATCCCTGTTCCATCGAACACTCTCAATATCACTTTAGACTGGATATTGAAATCACTTAGCAGCAATAAAAAAGAAAAGTGCCACAGAATTGAATCCCATTTTGCTCGGCACACATCTCTAAACTATTACCAGTGTGAAATGAAATCTAATGTCTCCCTTAGCAATCCCATCTTCTTTGTCCTTTTGTTTTTCTAGGAGCGTTATGATACACTAAATCCATTTGGACACACAATAGTACACGGGTCATGCCACAGATTTCAAAAGGAGTTTTCCAAGTTTATGCAGCCACTGCAGCAGGTTGCTTTTCAGCCATCACATTCTCACATAAAAACCCATTAACAGAAGCAGAAGGAGGGAATGCAAACACCTCCCTGTGCTGCTTTGGACTGGGGCAGTTCATTGTCTTCCCAGTAGCTGGTATGGGGCTGTGTTTTGGATTTGTGCTGGAAACAGTGCTGGTAATTTGGGGATGTTTTCATTGTTGCTGGGCAGTGCTCACATGGCTTGTTCTGCTCTCCTGTAACCCACCTCCTTTTCCTTAGGGTACTTCTCATGGTGGTACAAAACAGAAAATGTGATTGAATCGCCACAGTTTCATCCAGTGCCCTCCTCAGGAATAGGAACTCTACAATGGTACAAACACTGTACAGAAAATGTGACCTGCTGAGGTCCAAATGCCTTGACTTTCACAGGAAAAACAGGGAAATTGCTGTGGGCCTGTGCTATCAGAGATGTTTCCTCTGAGTCCTGCCAAGTGCTCCCTGATATTCAGCCTTCCTTGCCCGCTGTTCGCGATGCCACCTCTCTCTCCCAAACACATCTCCTCTTCCCCAGCACTGGAAGTTTTGCTGGCACAGTGCATACAAGGCAGGTGACTGATGTGCAGAGCCAACTAAGTGATGGATGTGCAGGGCAAGTGAGGATACAGCGTGCCCCAAGGAGGAGTTTTGGGGGAGGATTTCTGCATTGTCAATTACTGAGAACAGATGTAGCTTACAGAGCTTGGGCGGAAAGCTCATCTGATTGCTCTTGGCCAAGTTTACATGATGGCTAGTCAACAAAATGCGATGCCCAAGAGACTGTGAAACTAAACCCTCTGGAAACATGTCCAAAGAATAAACCAAGTGTAAGGCAATACTGCACTAATAAATCATCTGAGCCCCTTAATGGTAACAGAGTCAGATTTGCGTATAATGATGCTGTTTAAACCATCTGAGTGGCTTGTCAAAGCTGTTCTATCAAAATAATACACATAATTACTTGCATTAAACAAAGTATAGTCAGCTGCTAGTTTTTCTCAAATTTAATAAATGCTATAACTTTCTGCAGTCTCTCTAGGTAGCTGCCTGTTCCAATGTCTTGTTGGATTGCATTTTTTAACTCCTCACTATTTCTGGAGTTCCAAAAATGTCACAAAGACAGGATCTGGCATGGAGAGCCTTTGACGCAGCTCATCAGAATTACAGACTGACTGGTTACAAACTAAAAACTCCTAAATAAAAATAAAACACTGTTGGAAGGGAAGCTTGCTAAATATCAGCACTGCTGATCTTGCTCAGTCAATAAGAATGGTGTATGAAACATAGAAGTATAAAAAATTAGCAAAATAAAAGCTAAAGGTGAATGCGACTTAAAATATGTCTCTATTCTACAGACAAGAACAGGGAATATATTATTGATTACAAGGTAATTAATTATTTGATGGGAGGATATGTACACAGGTTTTCTCCATCTGACTTTCAGACAGAGCACGTCAATCAGTGCTGGACCAGAACACGAAGCTTTTGCTGGCATTAAATAGCATCTTATGGTGTGGAGCAAGATAACTTTTGGCAAGAATAATATTATCACAATTTGTCCTCTCATTCATGTTAAAAGTTCAGCAGAATCCTACAGAAAATTGTACTTTCACCATTTTGCATTCCATCTGTACCATAAAATTAAATGCTGCTTAAATGAAAGCACTGCACCCCATTGCCCAAAACCATTTTGGATGGGGAAATGAATAACTTCAAAACTGTGTATTGAGTTTCTCCTACTTTTACAGTCAACTGGCATAAGGCATGATTTAGGCAAAGAGAATTCCCACATTAATGTAGGAAATGGAATAGATTGGCACTGAACATGCAGAAGCATAAGCAGCTGGGGTAAAACTCGACCCAACAAGGGGAACTCCCAGCTACAGATCTGAGAAGGCAACAGCCCACACCACACTCATATCCTGCAGAGGCTCCCATTTCTCTTTGCCCATTTCTCACCCTGGACTTCACCTTTGATTCTCCTTATCCCAGAGAATAAACTTTTATCCCAGACAAGAGAGCTTCTCTCTTTCCCAGGATGGATTTCTTTTCCATTATTTTCTTTAAACAAACAACAAAATCGAGAAAATGAAAATCAGCGACAAAAAGAGTTCTTGTTTTTTAGCCTAAACCTAGATTGTAGGATGCAAAGTAAATGTTTGCTCTTGAGTTTTTCCTGATTAGACTTGAGATACTAGTATTAATAACCACTGCAATTTGCAGTTTGTTCCCTGGAAGGAAATTTCACACAGAAGTCATTCATCTTTCTTTAGTTTTTCTGTTTCCATAGGCACTGAAAACAGAAAAAAAAGGAGGATTCCTTGGGTGAGGAACAGATGGGAGGAAGGACAGGTAGAAGGTGCCTTTCTGCAGTGCAGGTGTGAGGTTCATATCTACAGAGGTTCTCTCTCTTTCCTGGGTCACATTTCCAGGAGACAGATATTCCAACTTCTTATATGGATTTCTGCACATGTATAATCTCTTGTCACCATTTATATATTAATAATATCCTTACTGCAAACAAAGGTGAAAAGCTCTTAAATGGAAAAATATTGTTCCTCTGGGTACAAAAAGTTACCCCAGCACTAAAAGCCCTGGTTTTTGATGCTTCCCCCCAGTCAAGGCTGTGTTTGTGTCTCTCAGTTGAGGTATATGGCAGACAACCATTTTATGTCATCTACAGGCTGTGTATGTTATAATAGCATCCTCATGTCAAAATTAAATTGATTTTGTGAGACACTGCCTCTTAAAGTGCCTTTTACACATAAATGTGAAAGGAGACTATTAGCATGGCTGTTAGACCATAATAAAGGATGTTCATTACTTGTCTCTTAATTATGCTTTTTCACTCTCATCCTGTGGCAGTACAATTCCCTTTTCCACCACAAACCATGTCCATGACATACATATAATGCAGTAAAAATGATGCACATAAGAGGAATGGATCACATTAATCTGTGCAATTGAATCACAAGACAATGCAACTGCAGAGAATTTGTAATTCAGGGAGTCTCTTTCAGAAGATTTTGAAAGATCCTCTTTGTTGCTGCAGATAATTCTGCCTGTTTGGTTTATAATTTACAACAGACACGTTTTCTATAAAACTTGCAAACATTAGACAAAATGTAGTTGTTGGGCTCGATTTTTTTCCCTAAATAACTGCTTAACTTTATCATTAGAAAGTCTGTTCTCTCACCCTTCTTTACCATATCATATTGACATACAGCTGTTGAAATGGGGACAAACCCCAAGATCTTGTTTATATTGGCTGTGTTTTGTACTTACATGACAAGCATTTGTCTGGTTAGGTAAGACAGAACTGTTGACTGAATTCAGTTACATTAATAATTTTTCTTATAAAAAATTT
>VWYP01002683.1:0-11891 GCA_013400435.1 Pycnonotus jocosus | reverse complement strand
AAAACATCTAGAATAATGTAAAGGATCTTGTAAGCTTCTAGGTGCTAAAAATTTCTTAGTCAGATATTATCAATTACCTATAGTTTTATTTTTCACTAAGTTTGAAAGCTGTGGCTGCAATCTATGGTGCTGCACACTTTTATTAATTTTCCTTTATTTATCTACTTGTGACTCAGTAACTGTGAATATGAAAATGGAGATAGAATAAAGTAAAGAGTTTCTTTGAATACTCTTACTCAGGAAAATGGATAATAAAACTCTTGCAGGCTTCAGTGAAGGAGAGGTACTACAAACCCCAGCAATCTGCATGCTATGCACACAGGGACTTTGAAGTAGAATATAGATTATAGGTTAAAAGGTAAGCAGAGTCTGTCATAAGAAGAGGCCAACAACACAACTATTTTTATAGACTTAAGAACAAAATATGACCAGTAAAAAGTTTTGAGAGACGTGGAGATGTGTCATCTTGCAATTCTAGCAGAAAATGAATCACTTTTCACTCTGATTGGTATAATATGATAAAGAACATACAGAAGATGTATTTGTTTCTGAGCAGTTAGCAGAACTGGAATGGAAACTACCCTGAGAAGATGGAAGGATGGTTCATGGATGGTTCATGGATGGTTCATGGATGGTTCATATCTTACTTGAAAAGTAATCTCTGTTGTAATAATAATGATAATGATAGCGATAATGATCATAATAACAATAATGGTAATAACAATAATCATAATAATAAAAATAACAACAATAATAATAATATTAATAATGCCACTTTCCAAACAATTTTTTTTTTTTGTAAAGGACTATCCTCACCAAGAAAGAGATATAATTTCCTCTTTTTTTCCTACTTTATCCTGTGAGACTTTTTCATTAAGGTGATGTTCTGCTGTCACAGAGGAATTATTATTTTGGCAATTAACACCATTGTTTTGTACTCTCTTTCAAGGAGAAAAGAAAAAGCAGATGGGCTGCTTACTTCTCAATGAAGGCAGACATCATAACATTGCTATTGAAAAAAGAATCACACAGATGATCCTGAGAGTTTACAACTTTTAAAATAATCAAATTTTAATACATGTATGTGAAAATACATATAGATAGATAGATGTATACTCATAATACCATGTGTATTTCAGTTCAGTCTTCATATTCAAAGATGGAACATAATCAAATATGATAGAGGGGGAATAACACAACAGAATAAACAATGTTGGCTGGTGGGAAAACAGGTAAATGGCTACTGAACAAAGAAAACTCCAAGACTTTTGTCAGTTCTCTACACAAACTGCAAGTGTCTTCAGAGCTTATGAAAAGCACAACATGGAATCACTCTTACACATGCTCAGCTTTATTTTAAACTTGTTTTTAAAATCACCCTGACAATTCTGCACAGAGAAATTAATACAATCATCTTTTTTAAGATATGACCCTGAAATAAATAGGAAAGACTTGTCTGAAGCTGCTGTAAACTGCAAAACACAAAAATCTGTGCTTCTCCAGTCATGACAACTCAACAGTACTATAGTTATCTAGAATACCTAATGCTAAGAGCAGCAGGTTGTGCTGGATACTGCATGGCATAAAGCATCTGCACAGATATCCTGGAGTCCCACAATGGTGGGATTTTTCTAGGAGAAAATAGAATGACATGTCTATCACAACCTCTCAGAAATTAGAACGTTTAACACTTTCTTTAATGATTCTGTTCTCTATACCACAAAGTATACTTTTAATACCAGACTGAAAGAAGAGAGCCTGTACCATTGAAATGGACTTCATTTCAACTCCACATAAGCTCTGGTACTTGGGATTTTTTGCTGTTGTTTGAAACTTTCAGTCAAGAAGTAAGCAGTATATTATACTGGTGAGAACTGAGAGAATTCACTAAGCTCAATGCCTGCTTGCAGCATTAATAAAAATCAAATGAAAAAAGCAATCTGATTAAATTATGTGTGTCTTTTCCTATGCCAGTGGAGCTTAACTAAGCAAACAGAAGCGGTGAAGTAAATCAGTGTTGGTTTATTAAAGATCAGAATTCAATATCTCAATAGTTGAAGAGCTTATGCACCAGTGTTCTCACTGTTTAGCTTTTCTATACAAGGAAAGTAAACACAAAGGCACTATGGGACTCTTGTTAGAGAAGTGACACATAGAAAAGCCTAGTTTTCTTTCAAGGTAGATGCTGCTCTGTCTACTTGTACTTCTTGTCTTTTCCCAAAAGACTGTAATGAAAAAAAAATCATAATATAGTTTGCTGGTGGTGTTGTAATAGAGGTGTTATCCTTCAGATATTCAGAGCTTGCAGATAGAAATGTACCTCAGCTCAGCTTCTTTTCATTTAATACTCTCATGTGCACAAATAGATTCCTCTTCACAATGATCTTATAACACCATCAAGATAGCAACCCTTTGCAGTCAGGAAGAAATCAAGGACATTTAAGCTAGTTTTTAGGACTCTCAAAGTTTATATATCACAACAATGTACTTTCAGTATTAGTGCACTCCTAGGAGATCTCCAGTAGAGTTTGTTGTAGTCTCCAGGGTGGAAAAGCTGTCAGTTAACTCCTTCATCCTAACTCCCTAATCCAAGAAAGATTTGGCTTCTGAAAATTTAGAAAATCAAAATGCCCTCTACTCATGACTGGGTTGGTTGATGGTTTATGATCAGACCAAGCACAGACTGAGGATTTCAAATGGCCTTTTATACCTGCCTCAAATTCTCATTCCAGAGGGGCACAAAGTTTACAGACATTAATAAATAAAAAAAATTAATTTTCTTTGCTGCTTCATTGCTTTGTGCTTCAGAATTTGAAGGGATTATTAAAGACTGTGTGGATGGCAATAGACAGCCTTTAAGTTATTTACTTGGATAAGAGGTTTGAGCCATACATGACCTTCACAGAAACTACCTCTTTCTTTCAAGAATTGATTTCCAGAAATCTAGGATAAAAGCCACATCTTATAAAATAGATAACAAAAGGATAATCATCAGAGCCACTTGGAAACTTTCTAATAAGTCACAATTTTTGGTGTCCTGAGGAGCCATGTGGTCTAATGAAACAGAGTCACTTGCAGCTTCTGTCCAGGCACGTCACATGGGAGACCTGCCCTCAAAGTGTTGCTGAGGAAAAATGAGGCTCTTCTACTAGCAATGATAAAAAGAGAAAAAATATTATTGATATAGAACAAATACAAAAAAAATACTTGAATGTGAAATGATTCTTTCTTCCTGGCTTGTGAGAAAAATTACAACTTTTTCTTTCAACCCAGTTAATAATAAAATTAAAGAAGTAATAAAGTTTTCCTATGAAAATCTGACTGAGTTTTTGTAGATTAAAATACATTAATGAGGGATGGTGACTTTCAGAACAGAAGAAATCAAAGAGTGAGTTTTCCTCATCTAAGCTTCATTGGTGTGTGGGGAGAAAATTACAGACTTCAAGTTTCTTCTTTCAGGCTGTGAAGAATTTGAGAATGATCTTGAAAGATGAGACTACTATTAATTGTGCAAGTCCTATATGGCAATGGAATCTGTCTGATGAGCAAGGGCTCTTTAAATGTGCAGAGTTCAGAAAGTATAGAGTCAGAGAAAAGGTGAGAGTGGTGAGGGAGGAGATAGCCCAGCTTGCATCTCATCCTCCAAAGGTACAGGTGTTTCTTTGCTGTCATTGTGCACAATGTTGATGAGACCTTTTATATTGAAATTAATTTTCAGTAAAGTCCTGGTACTGTTTTTACCAGTGGCCACCATATTCACAGAGAACACAAAGTATGGGCATTTCTATTGGAATATAAGAAAACAAGTTAATATCTCCTTACCTGTTCTGTGCTAAAGCTAAATTGTCATGCAATTCAATTCAATTAAATTTGATTTGATTTAGTTCAAGGTCAGTTTTTAGGCTTAGATAAAGACCATACCAGACCTCACCTTGCTAATTCACTGGGTATTTATGAAGACACCAATAAAGTCTCAATAGTTCTTTCATGGAAGTATGTGAAGAAAGCTAAGTGAAAATCTTGCTTTAACACTAAGAAGCCTTAAATGTAGCAGAAAAAAATATAAATTGACAGTTATTTTCCGATTAACCCTTAAAAGAAGATATGCTTTTTTCCTTGGATGCCATAAAGTAACCAAGCTACCTGACCTGATGTAGTTTTTGATCAGGGGTAGAATTTCTTGCAATCTGTGAAAAGAGGAGGAAGTAATCAACATTACTGAGTCTATGTGGGGATTTAGTGGTTAAGTGTCAATATAGAAATTGTGCTATGTTCTGTGTTGAAACATTAAGACTATTAAGGATAAAAAAATGCAAAAACTAACTTGGTCAGGGGAGGTCATGGACATGAATTATATTTATTTTAAGCTGCCTTCTAAATACTGGAAGGTTCCTTTGGTAGCATCTGCTCTCATTCAGAAGGCTGTGTATTCAACCCCCTTAGCAGAAGCTGGGCTTGCTCCCAGTGCTGACTATACAGGACATTACTAAATAATTTCTGGCTGGTTGGTAGCCATATTAACCTTTAGCTGAAATACTGGAATCCTCTTGCCAATATTCCCACCTCCTTAATTGGCACTATATAAAATGTGTTTCCAAGGGAATGTACAACAGCATCCATGGTCGCCTGCAATATTAACACAGCAAAAGGAGCATGTAATTTATTCCTCTGGAAAATGAATGTGCAATAAAAACCAGCATAATAAATCTCTTTCTGCAAAGATTATGATGACTACAAGTAGACAGATCATGATCTATCTGAACACTACTTTCTTCATCTAATAAACTATTTTGGTTTTGAATGAAAGTGTTAGTGGTGCATTTAGATGGCATCATAGCCCACCTTTTATTAACATTCAAATTTATCTTTTTTGTTGAGGCAAATTAATCCTGTTATTAAAATTCATTGTATATAATAAGCTGTTAATATAGCACCAAGATATATTTCACCTCACTATATGACAGAGTGAGATTGACTGTTGATGCCACCATTTCCATCCAATAAAACATCAATAATTTTCTGAAACTGTTAAAAATAATTTAAATTTTAAAATAAGTATGATGACATGAAAGAAAAGGCAAACCCCATAAATACATGATACTTGAAAGGGCTATATTAGGATGATGCACTGACAGAACACTAATAATGTAGGGAAGTAGGTTAGTGAATTTTTGTGTATATTTAAGATTATTATTTAGGATGAAACCCCTTATGTACTCCTGTCCTAGGTTAAAATGTAAGATGTGCCCAAAGTATGTATTCTATCACCATCCTCATGGGCTGTTGAATATCGGGTGGGGCAGTGTTTCTCTTACCTTCTGTTAATGGCCCCATCAATGCCTTCCACATGACTCATAGATAACTCCCTCCAGAAGCGCTCTCTGTTCAATGGGCCATTAAGGACCCATCACACGACTCATAGAATGATGTCATCCCATTGTGAGATGCTCCCCCCAAGGGGAGGAGCCAAGCATTCCCACCTGGATGTAATCCAGGATCTGAGACAGCACAGGAGCAGTTACCCACTGGANAGAACTGCCTGAAATTCAACAAAGACAACACTGTTTTCATTATAACTCACTGACACTATAAGATAAAACCGGGGTCCTGCACTGGGAAGGAAGAACCCCAGGTACCAGCACAGGCTGGGATCTGATCTGCTGGACAGCAGCTCTGTGGAGAAGGACCTGGGGGACCTGGTGGACAACAAGATGTCCTGGTGGCCAAAATGGTCATTGGTTTCCTTGGGGTGCATCAGAAAGAGCATTGCCAGCAGGACAAGGGGGATGATCCTGTGCCTCTCTATCAGCCTGGGTGAAGCATCTGGAGTTCTGTGTCCAGTTCTGGGCTCCTCAGGACAAGAGAGACATGGAGCTCCTGGAGTGGATGCAGCAGAGAGTGACAAGGATGGTTGTGGAAATCTCTTATGAGGAAAGGCTGAGCAAGCAGTTTGTCTTTGAGAAGATTGGCTGAGAGACAAGGGAGCTCATCAGTGTCTGTGAATATCTGAAAGGAAGGTGCCAGGGATGGAGCCAGGCTCTCCTTAGTGGTGCTGAGCAATAGGACGAGAGGCAATGGATAGCAACTGATGGACAGGAAGTTCCACCTGAATGTGAGGAAGAACTTCCTTAATGTGTCTGTGACCACACATAGGGACAGATTGCCCAGACAGGTTGTGGAATGTCCTTCATTGGACATATTTAGGAACTCTCTGGATGTAATGCTGTGCACTAGAATGAACCTGATGGAGCAGGGATGTTGGACCAGCTGACCCCCCTTAACTGTCCCTTTCAACCTGACCCATTCTGTGACTGCAGGAATAAATAGTACTTTTTGCTGACAGAACAGTTCTTTTAAAAAAATTATACTTAACATTCTGAAGCAACTTGACAGGTTCATTTTTGAAAGATACTTTTACGGATCCAGTTCCAGTTGTCTTTACTCTGAAAATGAGAAATGTCATTTCCTCTTCCTCTGCCTATAAAAAAGTCCAGCAACACAGACTTTGATTATATGCGAAAGTTAACTTTGAAATATACATATCTTGTGTATTTATAAGTATCTTTTAGTGTAGCAGGTAGAAACAGAAGCAGTGTCATATGAATATTCACCTCCCTGGAGGCCACTAGCAAATACTTCAAAGGCCTCCCAAAAGGGGAAAAATAGTGGTTTACAGAAGAAATCACAAATCTGTAAATCTTCTAGGCAAATTATAAAGTTCAGTGATTCAGCTGCACTGGAAAACTCATCATTCTTACCAAGATGTGTCACCATTACAAAATGTCAGTTTTCTGCCTGTGATGATTTAAGAATGGTACATTCACTGTATTTCTGAAAAACTACAGAAAGAAAATAAAGACATTATATTTCACGTGTTTTGCACCCTTTTGTCTCAACAGCCATAGAATTTTCTTAATAACTCTGATCAGATATGATGAATATAATTTCATTGGCAATGGAAAATAGTGAAGAGATTTAGTCAGAGTACATACCAATTGTAGTACATCTCTTAGGCTCATGGTTGCTCCCTGCTGACTACCAAGCAGATACCAATGTAATTCATATAGTAGAAAAGAAAGATATCCTGAAAACCAGAAATGGTTACTTTTTACTATTAGAACAGAAGGCCTTCGGTTGCCATGCGTCCCACTGAAAGAAATCCTGAACATCTATGCTACAGCTGGCTTCCTCTCCTCCTGTACTGTGATCTGTGGCACTGAAAGCCTCCCACTGCCTTCATTGCTGCAAGAATTCCCTGACATACAGAACTTGACCCCAGTGCCTCTGGTTTCAGCACAAGGATGTTGTCTCTTGAAGCCATGAGGGAACTGGATTACTCCTTTATTGATCAATTGTTGAGTTAGCAATCAATGGGTAATTGACTGTTAACCTCCTCGAGATGACTCAAGCACTTAAGTCAGGCAGAGTTAAATAGCTTGCTGAACGAGTGCCTGCACACTGTCTGTGGCTTCTGTACACAAATTTGTCAACTTTACATTATTCAAAGCCACATAAACTATCTTCTGTAAAAGAGCCACACACAAAAGAATAAACCTGTTAAAGAGACAGATTTACAGTGCACTAGCATTCTACATGTAAGAGCCCCCCTCTTTCTGTTATTACTGAAGCAATCAAAAGTGCCTTGAAAGATTGCTAAAAATGATCAAGGATGCTTTATTTTAGATTGATAACTGCAGTAGCAAGTGTGAGAAGGAGAGCAAGCAATTGAAGTGGATGGGATCATTGTGTACCTGCCTGACATCACTGGCTGTATTTGTATTTTAGACCATCTCTTAGACTCTCTCTGGCCTAATAACAGCATGTAGTGAAATAAAGTGTTCGTTCTGGAGGTAATTGTTATGTGGTGGAATATAAAAAAGACCTATTCTGCAGTATATTTACCACAGTGCATATTTATGAGTTGGGTTTAATTAAAAGTCAGGAACACTAGAGCTATTTTTTAACCAGATGCCTATTATCTAGTGTCAAGTGCTTGGTTTTAATCACACATTTTATACCATCATGACCTAGATCACTGCCTGTGACGTACAAGATAGCGTGTTGTCTTTACTGAGAAGATGTAGCCAAGCTTGATGGATGTTTTCTCATTCCGAACCTCATTACTACTGGCTTCCCATCCATCTAATAAAATGCTATGATGGAAAGTGGGAAGGTGCTATAAATCATAATATTCCAGCCGCTCCAAGCAGATTCATTAGAAATGCTGACTATATATCTCACACATAGAAAGTCAACACACAAAGTAGTTTGGTGTTTCTGCCTCTGCTGGAGACATCCTCTCACTCGCTGCAGTCAAGTTAGGATTTGTTTTTAATGGCAAAGATGACATTTAATGAAGTTCTAGGTGCCAGACTGCTTTGACCTGAGTAACCCAATAGATATTCCAGCTGTTATTAGTTTTAAACTGTGCTGTAGCCTGTTAGCTCACTCACATTGTTACTCCACCACTGAGAACACGTAATTGCTAACTAATCAACATTGGGGTTTGTTTTGTTGGGGTTTTTAAGTGAGACAACAAACTGAGTAATTCTATTTTACTGCTGCTTTTCCAGTGTTTTCCTTAAGGAAGTGTGTTATGCTAGGGCTCTGAATGGAATATATAGGGACAAGTGGCAGAATTTGTCCTTTCTCTCTGTCTTTCCTTTCAGATTTTGAAAGAAAACATAAAAAAATGCCCAGACTTGTGCCTGGAGAAGGAGAACTGAGCTGCATGCATCCTCTGAAATCCGGGTTATGAATTAAACTTCAGTGTCCTATCATACTTTTTGCTTTTTCGTATAATCTACATACTTGAATACGTAATGATAGCTGTGATCTTTGCAAAAGGAAAGTGTTCACTAAAGGAAGGAAAAAACAGAAGAAGGGAAACAAGTAATTTTAACACAACTGAGCCCTTAAAATTACAGCATGAGTGTGATTCTTGCTCTTCCAGGTGTTTGCATTTTCATGGTTCTCCCCTGGCACATGCTCAGAGTGTCTTACGTTACCCTGTGCAGTTTTCTTTTGAGACAATTGTCATGTTGCCTCCAGGACTTTGCCATGCAAAAGACTTTGCTGGGAGCTCACCCAGAGTTGTATACCTGTAGCCTGATATTTCTTGGTACTGAAGATCTCACACAAAGTTTTTCAGTTGGATTGTTTGTGTGCAGAGCCACAGCATCTGACAGCCTTTCTTGGAAATGTATTGCAATTAAGAATACCAAACATCAGTGAGCTTTCTGCTGGAATTGAAATAACATGTATATTGGTCCTTAGACTTACTTTCTTTGCCTCTGTGTGACATGGGATGTCAGACAAGCATATGGAGAGAAGCAGACTGATGGAAAGCAGGTATGCATGCAGCTTTTAGGAATTCGTTAGGGGACACCAGTGGACACTCCTGTCTGTGCTCAAAGGCTGTTTCACTCCATTTAGGGGAATGAGATAGTGTATAAACTAGTAGTATTCTTTATTCTTCCTTGAGGAGGAAGTGCAATTGTGTCTGTATGTTATCTGCAAGCACAGTTTTTATTACAACTCACTGTGATTTCTAGTACTTAGTGTCAAACCGTTTCAGAGAAAATGAGTGATAGCTGTTATTAGTAATCCATGGCTTTATGAATGTACAAATTAAAAGTAATCAGAGAGAGAGGGGAATTGTACATCAGTTAATGTAATCCATTTATTTTGAAACACGTAGTAAAGAGTGGCATTCATCTTTATCACAAAGGAAGTCTCGGCTTTGTGGTGATATTCTTAAACAGATGATGGTAAATCATGTCAGGGCTTCACTTAAACAGCGTGGAGGCTACTTTCCAGTTCCTGAAGCATTCTGAAAGATACATCTAGGAAACAGCAATATACCCCTGAATTACAGTGAACAATTTAAAATGTCTACTGAATGTGATTCACACTGGGTAGACTTGAGGGCTTCTGTTACCTATAGGCAACTCACCTGACACTGAACAGGTGTGCAGATATGAAAGAGCTACTGCTTCCCTTATCCTCCCTCTGACCCTATAAATCCAAATCAGCTTCTGACTGGATATGTCTGCAAATGTCACATTTGTATTTTAGCTTTTTGGCTTTGTATTTTTTTGCTATTTTTAAAAATATGTTCATGAAAGGTAAGGATTATATACAGATATGCAAAACTTCTGTCAAATCTGTAAAATTAATATCAGAGCAGAGATGCCTGCTAGTATCAAATGTCATGTATAAGTTCAACAAGATATGACTGCATTTGACTTGTTTGACACTTATTCTAAATAATCTAGAATTAAACAAAACACACCAGATTTTTATGCTTGAGTTTTGTTTTCATAGGCATTCACCTTTTCATTTCCATTCACCTATCACTGTTAGTGGCGTAAACAAAAGGACTATTAATATAAGCTATTAAAATTTCTCTATAAAGATAATGATTTTTTAAAGAACTATAGAATGAATCCAGAAAGATAAACATGGAGGACATAAGTTATTTAACATTATCTGTTGCAAGCCATGCTTTCATTGTTTCTTTTTGGTTTGTTTCTTTTGAAGAAACCTCTGGTTAGGAAACACTTTCTGCCCTTCAGAAAAGCTGAGTTCTGGAGGAAGAGACAGAATTATCATATGATTTAGAGAAAAATATTTGATACCAGGATGATCTCCACTTCCTGATACTGTTCAGATATTGCTACCATTGTTATAGAAAATTAGCAAAGAGGCACCCCACAATGTGCTACTCTGTGCCCTAAAATATGAAAAAACTGTGACTGTTAATATATGATAGTATATGATATCTGATAGTATATGAAGGATTTGCTTTTGAGCATCCTGGTCTATTGTATTCAGTTTTTGCTGACTGTGGAACAAAAGGAAACTACTTTGTTGTTTATGTACTTCCAATCTTCATAAAATAATGCATATCTAAATTTGTATTTACTTCAGGATGTAATTGGAAACTGAAGGCTATCATGCTTTGTTTATTATATTACCATGTCTATAGATGGATCTTGTAAAGTTTTCCTGATTTTCATATCCAATACCAGTGTGATGACAGTAGAACTCAAAATAGTATTGTCTTGTCCAGTGAAAAGAGAAGCTTTTACAATATGGACAATGATTACAGCTATTGAAGGAATGTAAGTTCAGAGTCTCCTGGTTTTTAATTATTAAACATGAATTCCACCTTTTATTCTAATATGATAACTGTCTTTATCATAATTCCTTTACATTCAAGTTATCTTTACAGATCACAGAATACATGTGGCAAGATGTGGTATTATCATGGACACTTCCAGTACAACATACCATCACAAAAGACATCCTAGAGTCCTAAAATTAGGTTTGGGTGTTGAGTAGTTTCTCTAACTTAAAATAAAGAAAAGTAAAAAGCCACAACAATCCTCTGCAAATTTAAACTGTTATTTAATCAAAGAAATAGGGGAAAGGCCAAGTAAACACAAAAGAATATTAAAGACTTACTTGCCTAAAATGATTTAGGGCTTCAGTCTATGTGGTTGTCTCTGTTAAATGTTCATGTCTTGGCTTAATAACTGATACATAAGAGCTACCAATTATTATAAAACTGTGTAATCAACCTTTGTACACAATTATTTATGTACTGTCTTTGGCTGGATGTCAAGTTTATTTATAGTAAGACAAACCTAGGGCATGATATCAGGTTTCTTTCCTTCCTAATTTTGCCTATTCCATCAGAAGCACAGAGCTCTCCTACCATGTAACACAGCTGTACCTGCTCCCTCTCTCACTGAATGGTATCTGTCTATCTGTTCACTGACCTTGGGTTTTAGTTACACAGAATATGGTAACAAACAATTGTTTTGAACTCAAAGCAAATATGGACAATTTCAGATGCAACTGTTTTCTTAGTTAGGGATTATTTG
>VWYP01002666.1:0-14473 GCA_013400435.1 Pycnonotus jocosus | reverse complement strand
GCGGGGCGGCCTCGGAGCTCCGGCCCGGGCTGAGCTCGGCCCGGCCGGCCGGGGAAGTTGGGCCGCGGCCGCAGACATTGGCGGGGCTTTTGCTTCGCCCTTTTCCCTGCTCTTCTCGGAGCCCCTTTTTGCCTGGTTTTAGCTCTCACCACCCTTTTTAATTTTTTTTTATTATTATTAACTTATTCCCATTATCCCTCCTTTTTTATCCCCTTTCACCCACCTCCTTTTTTTGCCTTCACCCACTTTTTTGCTTTCACCTATTTTTTTATTCTTCACACCTCCTTATTTTTTCGCTTCACCCCCTTATATTTTCCCCTTCACCCTTATTTTTTTTCCCTTCACCCTTTTTTTTCCCTTCACCCCCATTTTTCCTCTTTATCTCCTTTTTCCCCCCCATAATGAATTTGGTTGTAAAAAGGTCTCAGAGATAAGTGAGTCCAACCTTGATGAAGCTCCTCTTCATGCCCCACTTTTTTTGCCTTCACCCATTTTTTCGCTTTCACCCCCATTTTTTTACTCTTCACACCCCCTTTTCTTCCTGCACCCCCTTATTTTTTTCCTCCACTCCCTTATTTTTTGTTCCCTTCACCCTTTTCCCCCCTTCACCCCCATTTTTTCCCCTTTATCTCCTTTTTCCCCCCATAATCAATTAGGTTGTAAAATGCCTCAGAGATAAGTGAGTCCAACCTTGATGAAGTTCCTCTTCATGCCCCTTTTTTTTTGCCTTCATCCTAATTTTTTTCCCCCTTCACCTCCTATTTTTTTTTCCCAGAATCACAGAACCACTGAGGTTGGGAAAGACCTCTGAGCTCATTGATGAAGTTCCCCTTCATTCTCCCTTTTTCACCTCTTTTTTCTCCCCTATAATCCCTCCTTTTTTTCCCTTTTACCCCCCTTCTCCTCTCCCCTATATTTTTCTTTACATGTTGTACATGAATAATTTTCCTCCCTCTGTACAGGAGGTTGGGAGCGAGTCGAAACGTGTTAATCACTCACCTCCCCTCCATTTAATCCACCCAAAAAAGGGGTGTGAATTGCCTGTAAAAAAGGGGTGTAACCGGGTATATATTAAAATACCCAAAAAAAGGGCTCTGAAACATCTGGCTCGGGACAGACCTGGCTGTGACTGAGGTGCTCAGGACCTTTTTAGTGTAAATAATAATTAAGGGCCAGAAATAATTCAGCCTTCAAAAATAACATTGGAGGTTTATCAAGTCTGAGCTTTCTTGCAGCTACAGATGATTTTCGTTGCGTGGGGTGATGTTTTCTCTGTTCAAGTTTGGGAACTCTGCTTTATATTTTTATTTATTATTTTTTTTCCTCCTTTGCTGAACTGTTATTTCCAGAATTTGGCGTTTTCAATCCCTTAGGCAGGGCCTGGCTGTTGTGGTTTTGTTTCTAAGCCTTGCTGGTCTCTGAGCACGGTTTTAGATCCTCTTCCCACATCCTGTGAGGATTCCCAGTGTGAACTCGTGTTTGTCCTCACTTCAGCCTTTCCTCTCCTTCATCCACATCCCAAATGCTCCTTTCCAAACCCTCTCAAAGTGAACTTTTAATTCCTAAGCATTGAGGAACTAAGGGAGAGAATTGTTCATCTTTTTTAATTGAGATTTTCTGTGCTGGTGGTTAAACTGGGAGCGATGGTTTTGTTGGTTTGGTTTTTTTTTTTTTGTTCTGTCAAGGGTGAAAGAGGAAGTGCATGGTGATGATGATGATGGCACCTGTGGAAAGCTGAGGATTGTAGCAATTGATTTTTCAGGGTTTTAATCTTGCCCATCCTTCCCTGGAAGTGTCCAAGCCCAATGAATGGGGCTTGGGATAGTGGGAGTGGATAATGGGATTTTCAGTCCCTTCCAACCCAAACCATTCCATGACTCCACAAAGCTTTACAGTGCAATGTTTATTGAAATCCTCTCCTCCTTCTCTGTGATTCCTGCCTGTGTTTGGTGTTTTGCAGAGCGTCTCAGTCGGTTTTTATGGGGTTTTGTTGCGTCTCGGTTGTTTTTCGTGAGCCTCCCGTCATTTTTGTGAGGTTTTGTGATGTCCTCTCGTGCACAGGCCATAAACACAGCGAGCCTGGAGCCCTCAGCCTCATCCCCTGCGGGTTTTGTGCAGCTTTTGGAATGTTTTAGGATTTAGGAAATGCGTGGTCTGACGGAGCTGACTTAGCTGGGACAATCAGCACCCCATCCCAGAAGTTCAATTAAACCATTTAATTAACACAGCTCTTCCAAGTTAGAATCCTTGCTGTGGCTTGGAGGTTTCACCTCTGTGCAGCTCCATCAGGAAAATGGGAAACTTGGGGGATTAAGCTTTTCCCAGGGAAGTGGTGGAATCCCCATCCCTGGAATTACCCAAACCCTGTGGCTGTGGCACCCGAGGCCGTGGTTCCCAGTCCACGGTTGAACTCCATGCTCTCACAGGGCTTTCCCAATTCCGTGATTCCATGAGCAAAGGCCACTCTGGTGGGGTTTTTCCCTCCTGGAATTCCCTGGACAGAAGCCCCTGTGCCTGGTCAGCTGCTCTGATGTCCACCTGCAGCCCACAGGGTGTCTCAGCATGAGGAATTCCTCACACGTTGGGATTTCATCACTTTTGTGTCCCTCAGGAGCTTGGATCACCTTTTTTTCAGCCTTAAACCAGGCGATTTAGCTTCTGGCAAGCTCAGGCCTGGAATATTTCAGCCTTGCAGGGAGTGGAGGAGCCCAAACTGGGAGCACTGGGATCACTCTTTGTGTCCATCTCCCTTTGTCCAGCCTCTGCCATGTGCATGCACAAGCTCTGGGAATATTCCCATTGTTTTTCCAAAGGAGGGAGCTTTCCATGCAGTTGCTCTCTCTTGGAGGGTTTGGGAATTATTATTTTTTTATGCATTACCCTTCTCTGATCTGGGAAAAGCGTCTTCCAGGAAGGCAGCAGGGCACAGTGAACTCTGCTGTGCTCCCGAATCCCTTTTACCAGGAAAATTTAATCCAGCCTTTTTCCACGTGAGAACATTGTGTGCTGTCAGGAGGAGCGGTGGGGTTGTGTTGATGATTTTCGGTGCAGGGAGTTCTGTGAAATTCAGCCTTGGATTTTATCTTCCTCACGCCGCTTCTGAAGTCCATCTGTGGGGGAAAAAAAAAAAAAAAGTTCAGATATTTTGTGTTATCCAGTGCCCAGGATACTTAATAAAATAATTTTAAACCACTTTTTGGGGGGCTTTAAAATAACTTCTGCTGCGCAGTGGGGATTTTACTTGTACTGTTGAGTGCCCCACTGCCCTCAGGGCGAAGATCCTTTTCCCGAAATCCAGCCAAAACCCCCTGACACAGCTCCAGCCCTTCCCTTGGATGGAGTGGCACCCTGGCCCTGTGTGTGTTGAGAGGGAATCCATCCTCTCAGGGTCTGGAATTCAGCTGTTTGTTGGGTCATTTTAATGCTTTCCCACACCCCCATGTTGGGTGCAGATCCACACCCCTGCCCTGATAGATTTATCACTTATTTGAGTGATTAAATCTCTGTGTCTGCCCTCATGAATCTCTTCATCAGCTCATTTTGCCTGTGAATCCAAACTGGGTAAAGGAATCCTGGCAAAACCCCTCTGGCTTCCAAATATTAAAGTATCTAAAACTCAGAACGTCATCGGTGCCTTTTATCTCTTGAAACTAAAACTTGCACCAGAAGCCCTCCCCACTTCCCAGTCTAAAGGCTGCAGTGGAATGTGAGGAAAGTTTTAAGGTCCAGAGTTTGTGACAGGGCTGGAGGAACCTCTCACCTGTCCAGGATAAACCTGAACCATCCAGAATCTTCCAACTCTGGGGGAATTTCAAATTTGTTCTGTACCTACTGCACAATTGCAATGGGGTTTGATATTTGTGTCTTCCCCAGTTCTTGTCTTTCTACTTCTGCTTGGGTTTTATTGCCTTTTTTTTTTTCCCAAAAACTGGTGAGGCTGATCCAGTTGCCAGGTGAGGGTTGGCTGGGGTTTGTCCACATATGGGAAACCTCAAATGCTGTTATCCTTTGGGAATGTCACAGCTACAGGCAGGAGCAGTCCCTGTGTTTCCCTGAGAGGGTGCCCAGGTCACCAAGGCTGTGCTCCTGCTTTGATTTGCAGCTCAGGCTTTGTTCTGGTTTTTTGGGAAGGACTCTGAGGCTGCTCTGGGTTTGTTGTGGATGGTTGCTTGCCAGAAGGAATCCAAGAAAGAGTCCAGGAGGGAATCCCTTCCCCTGCCAGATGGAACCCAGGGAGCTGCAGGCTGTGCTTGGTGGAGCTCCTGATCCACGCTGACATTTTGATGCCACTGAAATTTCCATCCTGCTCTGTTCCCTCCTGGAAAAAAGGATGCAGCTGTACAAAAAACCCTCAGGAGGCTCAGGATAGCAGGGGAATTCCATCTCAGTAGGACTGGGAATTCCAGTTTCAGGGTCTCCTTCCTGTTTTCCACCCTTTCTCGGGGGCCGCGCCGCTTTTCTGGGGAGCAGAGCCTGATTTTGTGCTGGAGGATGGAAGCAGGCGTCTCCTTGGTTGAGAGCATTATTTCTGTTGTTATTTCTGCTTGGCAGATGTGTGAGTTCTTTTACCTGTTTGTGTGCTGCCCGTGGTGCCTATAAATGATTAATGGCTTGCTCAGATCCTGCAGGCCGGCAGCGACTCGGAGGGAAACTCAACTTTCCCAGTCCTACAAAATTCACCTGACCTCCAATGCAGAAGGGAAAACCCATGGAAATGTATTTTCACTCACAGACCACGTTTGCTTGTAATCAGGAAGCCAATCCAGAAGTAACTGAGTCCCTCCCACTGTTCATTACATAAGCATCTAATTAAAGGAATCAAACAGGGACGACTTGGAAAACTTCCCCCCATAGTCTGGGTCAAAAATACTTGCAAAACCACAGCCCAGAGTGCCCATGTTTTATTTATGCTGAGAAATGCTGGGTAAATGAAGAAGTTTATTTTTGGTGCAGCCATTGGAGTCTCCTGCTGCTTCTGCAGCCGCTTCCTTGGGCACCAGGAAAATCCTTTAACTCCTGATTTCCCTTTGGAAGGAGAAGGGACTTTGCTGCTCCCTTCCCTCCCTTAGAAGGAGCTGGTGGATTCAGAGCTCTTCTCGTGGTTGTTTTAGGTTGAAAGTTATTTCCAGGCTTGTTAATTCTGCATCATGAGCATCCCCATGGATTTGGGGGTGAATCGGTGAATTTGGTGCCTCCTTCCAGAAGGAAACAGTGAATTTCCCTGGGAATGGCTGGAATCCTTCAGCCCTGATGATCAGAAGCATATGCAGATGGAGGTGGTGGTGGAGAGAGGTGGAAGACACGTGAAGAACAAAATGTAGCAGCACATAAAAACCCGCGGTCCCTTTCCAGCGGCTCAAACACGGGGCTGTTGCAGGAGCTGTGGAATTCCCGCAGGATTTGCGTGCAGTGCTCAAAGCAGGAAAAAGCAGAGAGGCAGGGGATGGGCCAGGGCTGCAGTTCCAGCATGGATCAGCGTGCAGAGTGCCCTGTGCCCGTGTGGGAGGCAGCTGGGTACGGAGGGGACACAGGAGCACGCAGCCTGTTCAGCAGGCTCTGTCAGTGTGGGGAGGGAAACGTGGCAGCAGCAGCAGCGTTTAAACCCAGCTTGGAGCAGCTTTACACCTGAAAGGCTCACAGGCACATCTCTCTGGTGTGGTTGGGTGGAAATGCACTTCTTTTTCCTCCAAAAGACACGAGTTTTGATGGTGTGGAACGCCAGGCTGCCAGCGTGAGGCGGGGTTTTCTCACGTACCTGCCGTGCTCTTTGCACAGGGTCCATTCCCCTTCTCAGGGTCGTGGAGTCATCGTGGAATTGTGGAGTGGCTTGGGTTGGGAGGATTTAAAGCTCATCTCGTTCCAACCACATTCCACTGTCCCAGGTTGATCCAAGCCCTGTCCAATCTTTCCTTGGACATTCCAGGGATCCAGGGGCAGCCACAGCTGCTCTGGCAATTCCAGCCCAGCCAGGAATTCCCAAGATCCCACCCAAATTTTCCTTTTCCAATCTGAAGCCATTCCCTGTGTCCTGTCCCTCCAGGCCTTGTCCCCAGTCCCTCTGCAGCTCTCCTGGAGCCCCTTTAGGCCCTGGAATGTTCTGGAAGCTCTCCCTGGATCCTTCCCTTCTCCAGGGGAGCATTCCCAGCTCTCCCAGCCTGGCTCCAAAGCAGAGAGGCTCCAGCCCTTGGAGCTCCTCTGGGCTCTCTCCAGCAGCTCCAGGTCCTTTTGTTCATCAGTTCCCAGTGGATTTTCTGGGGAATTTTTCCTCCTCAAGTGCATATTTTGCAGGGCAGCCAAGCAGACACATTCTCGAACCACTTGAACTGCAAGGAAGAGTGGCCAGGCTGTGATTTTGGGTGGAAGTTTGATAATTAAACGTGGTTAGGACTGTGCTGTCTGCTCTTACCGTGTGCTGATCTTGTTGAGTCAATGCCACATGAGGACCGAGTCCTTAAGGTGATTTTGGGCACCACAGTAGGAAAAAGGTGCAAAGGTATTAAAGAATGTCCAGAGGAGGGACACAGGGATGGGGAAAGGGCTGGAAGGGCCCCAGGAGGAGCAGCTGAGGGTTTGTCCAGCCCGGAGCAGAGGAGCTGAGGGGAGGCTCATGGGGGGCTGCAGCTCTGAGATCTCTGCTGTGTGTGACCAGGGACAGGATCGCAGAGAGTGGTGTCAGGGGAGGGTCAGGCTGGATATCAGGGAAAGGTTCTTTCCAGAGGGTGCTGGACACTGATTCCCCAGGCTCCCCAGGAATGGTGCCAGCCTCGAGGCTGCCCAGCTCCAGGAGCTCTCACAGGGACAGAGTGGCACTGCTGGGGTTGTCTGTGCAGGGCCAGGAGTTGCATCAATGATCCTGTGGGTTCTTTCCAGCTGAGGATGTTCCCAGATTAGCCAGGGCTGGACAGAGCTCATCCATGCTGGATCCTTCAAAGCCCAGAGGCTGCCCAGCTCCAGGAGCATTTGGACAGCTCTCACAGGAACAGAATGGGATTGTTGGGATTGTCTGTGCAGGGCCAGGAGCTGGATCGATGATCCTGTGGGTTCTTTGCAGCTGAGGATATTCCCAGATGTATCCAGGGCTGGACAGAGCTCATCCATGCTGGATCCTTCAAAACCCAGAGGCTGCCCAGCTCCAGGAGCGTTTGGACAGCTCTCACAGGAACAGAATGGGATTGTTGGGATTGTCTGTGCAGGGCCAGGAGTTGGATCGATGATCCTGTGGGTTCTTTCCAGCTGAGGATGTTCCCAGATTAGCCAGGGCTGGACAGAGCTCATCCATGCTGGATCCTTCACACCCCGGAGCCCCGTGGGGACGAGGCTGCAGCATCTCTGTCCCCACCCTGCTGCTCAGCCCTTCGTGTGTCACCCACTCCCATTCTCTCCTCCTGTGGCAGTCCGGCACAACCACTAATCCTCTCCTCTCCATAAAAGAGGATTAAAACCGGGAACATTTGCACCTTCCAGCAGCCGTCATTCCCAGCAGTAATCCCAGGAATGCTGTCAGCAAACAGCAGCCTGTGCTTATGGGGTTAGGAATTCTTAAAAGACCGCTTTTGCCTGTTAATTAAAAAAGCTGAATTGACTAAAGATGAGCAACTCGTGCTCCACGCTGTTAAAACGGCTCCTGGGCTCTGCAGGTCTGAGGAAAATAGGTTAAAATTGGGATTTCTGCGCGGCTCTCGGAACAAAATGCAAGAGTGTGACAAAGTGTTTTACCTCGGAGAATGGCATTTATCGTGTTCTGCTTCCTAAACTTGTGGCAGACCACGCATCCTGCAAAAAGACTTTAGGGAAAAAGGTGGATCCTGGTAAGGGGGAGTCCCCCCAAATGCTCCCTGTGGAGCCTGGAGCGGGCACGGGAATGCTAAATGAGAATTCCATCCCCTGGTTTCCAGTTCTAGGGTGCAGTTTCACTTCCAGTTTTGGGTTACACTCGGCTGGCACAGGCTGGGATGTGGTGGTGCCCTTCCCGTGGCTTTCCAAACACGAATTGTGCGCTTTTTTTCCCTTGGGGTCTTCCTGGAGAGGGCAGAATGCAGTGGAATTTTATTTCTTGGTGCCAAAGCTTGAGCAGAGTCTTTAACAGGAATCCACCTCATCCTTGTGTTCACCCCGTGCCTTCCTGCTGGTGTTTGGTGCTAAATACATGAAATTTAGCTGCAGAAAGGACCCCTTGCAAATCCCACAGTCCCTCCATCGCGTCACCCAGTGCCAGCTCTCAGCAGCAATAGGAGCTTTTGATCCTAATAAATACCTGTGAAATCCTATTTGTTTCTTTTCCAGCCCTGCCACACAGTGAAGTTTTTCCTGCAGGGGGATTTCTTTGCTCTTTGATGTGAGATTGTGACAAAGAGAGCGCGTTAACAGGAGGAATTTTGGTTTTGTTTGCTAGAATCCACTTGATTTCAGGGCTTTTCACGCTGAGTTGGGATTTTTTTTTAAAATTTTTTTGTTCCCTATGCTAATTAAAAGGATCATTTTACTAATGCTATGCCACAGGAGGACGCTGTGGAACGGGAGCTGTTGTTCTTCTCGGTGCTTGAGTCACCGCATCCGTGCCAACCACATGAATAAGATGTTCACTTCGATCTTGATAGGAGGGGAATAAACTGCAGCGCCTTATCTTGCTTTGTGCCTGCTATCAGTTGTGCTGCTGACAGGAGTCGGTGTCTCCAGTCCTGGAAAGTCTTTCCCATCCAAAACCCTGTGCAGCTTCCAGAGGGACAGCTGCTCCACTAGGAAAAAAAAAAAAAAAAGCTATTTTATATCAGGTTGAGTTGTAAACCTCAAAATTCTCCCCATGAACAAGGAAGGGGTTTTTTTTAAAAGATTTTTTTTTCCCATGGAGAATGCGATTTTGGTATTTAAATGTGCATTTTCAATGAGTTGTGGCAATAAGTGAGATATGAATCAAGCTTATCCTTGGTGAACGCTGTTGTTTGCTTATCAAACCCGCAGGGGTGATTCCCTCTAGGCACAGTTTTATACAGCAGTGCTATCAAATTCACCCTAAATACAAATTAATGATATTTACCCAGCCAGAGATGCCAGTGCAACGTGGCAATTGTGGAAAGAGCTGCATGTCTGTGATGGGGAGTCTGGAATCACCTGCAGGGGACACCTGAACATCCTCCTTCTCCTGTCCCCATGGAGAAAAGACCAGCAGAAGGTCTGGGACTGGCTCGGGGCTGGTAGCACTGCTGAGTGATGGGAGGGGAGGCTTTTCCCTGGGCTGTCCCAAAGGCTGGTGCTTCCCAAAAGCTGGAATTGGCTGGCACAGAGCTCCTGGCAGCTCCGGTTTCTCCTGGAAATGGTTTCTTACCCAGCGTTGTCAGGAAATGCGCTGAGGGAGCTCCTCCAGGCTGGGAGCTGCATGAGATGCCAGGCACCAGTTGGCCCAGATGGAGGAGAAACAGAGCCAGGACAACACCAGGATTGGCCATTCCTCCTTTTTAAAGGTTGCCCTCTGATCCTCCCCTCAGCTCCTGTAACTCAGACCATCCCCAAACCACCAAACCCAGCTCGTTTCTGGTCATCCTCATCCGAGGGAAGACACAAATCTCTCAAGAACAACGAGGTTTGACAGACAGCACTGGTGAAAATCATGGAATCCTATCCCTGGATTTGTGTTTGTCCCCTCAGTGGCTGTGACCATCCAAACGTGATGGGTCAGCAATCTGCAGGTGATAAACCACGATGAGCCCACTTTCCTGTGTTGAGGGTCTTGTGCCAGAACTGGACAATTTCAAAGGAATAATTCCACTCCAACACAATTTGATTTTATTAGTAAATGGCCAGTGATTGATCTCTTGCTCAGATCAGTTTCACTCAGGAATTATCCCGGGGAAATTGGGGTCGATGGAGATGCGTGGCCGGAAGTTGGGAGCAGCTTTTTAAACAAGGCATTGCTGAGTGCAGAGGAGGTGCTGTTTTAATCTGATCCAATCCACCAAGTGTGACCCAGTTGACTGAAAAAGCTCCCTCACATCACGTCAGCCCAGATCATCAAAGGTGCTTTTGATCCCTCCCCGTCAGGAGCTGCCAGCGGTGCTGTGGCAGGGAGGAGGAGGAGGAGGAGGAGGAAGAGCTGCAGCCACAAACAGTTGGGAAATCTTAAAATAAATGGAAATGGGGTCCTCTTTACCCTCAGTGTGGAAGGAACTCAGCCCTGGGTGCCACCTTGGTGAGCTGTGGAAGCAGGAAAGCGCTCCAGCCTTGCTCTGTGGCTGGTGGAGATGGAGCAGCTTTTAGTGAGGAATCCCACGGCTCCTCCCAGCAAACAGCGCCCAGAACCTGACTGAGAGGATGATTTCCTACAGAGGAGAACAGCCACACACGGGGATCACAGGAGCTCTGCAGGACAAAAGTGCCAGAATGATGTTTAATGCAGAGAAAACAACTTATTGATGGCAGAGCCTTGAATCCATTAAATTCCAGGAGCTTGTCAGCTTCACAGAAACCGGGAAGAAAGGCAGGAGGTGCTGCAGGTTTTCTGGAAAAGCCCCGGAGCAGGATTTCCCTGAAGTGAGAGCAGGAGGAGTGGGACCAGCTCTCGAATAATGAACCAGATTTTCTCTTTCTTTTTTGAGATCCCCGTGTAGTGGCAGCCAAAGTGCTGAGTGTGGAGCAGGGGTGTCAGCGAGGAGTCGGTGCTGACTGCGGCACAGAGATCAAACACAAAATGGTTTGGGAAAGGAAAAACCAGGAGTGTTGTCATTCCTTTGAAGGAAACGAGGAAGCAAACCAGAGGGATTGTTCCTGACAGTCTAGGATTGACCCTCTCAAACAAGTCCTTTAAATTACTTAATTTAAATGGTGGAATCATGGAATGGGTTGGATTGGGAGGGACCTTAGAGCCCTTCCAGTGCTGTCCCCTGCTTTGGGACACCTTCCTAAAATCCCAGATTGCTCCAAGCCCCATCCAACCTTGGACATTCCAGGGATCCAGGAGCAGCCACAATTGCTTTGGGCAACAGGGAAGAATTTCTCCCTTATGTCTGATCTAAATCTACCCAATTTCACTTCATTCCATGCCCCTGCATTCCCCAAGGTCCCTTTGATGGTTGGATCTTGGGAGGGAACATGAGAGGACAGAGCAAGCAGGTCTCCCAAAATCTCCATATAATTCCTATTTTGCTTCCTTTCAAAATTATTTAAACCACCAAAGAAGCGAGGGCCAGCGATTCTTTGATTTATGGCTGATCTGAGCAGGGTTTCAAATTAATGAGGTGTGGGCTGAGTTGGTAAAAATGGCCTCATGATTTAACATTCCAGAGGATAAATGCTCATCTCCAGCTTCAGTCTCTCTCAGTCGTGTCTCCTGCAGCATCTGAAGCAAAACCTCTTCAGTGGGATAAAGGTTTAAAATAATTCCAGGCTCTGCTTGTGTAAGGGAGTTTTTCCATCGTGCTGCTGCTCCTCATGAATTTTTCTGGTGTGAAATTTTTATTTTGGGCTCAGCTTTGAGCACCCATTAACCTCAGTGGGGATAGCAGAGGATGGTGTCTGTGGGGGTTTTTATGGGTTGAGTTATCACTTGTTACAACCACACCACAGAGAAATTCATTTCAATCCACGTGGGCTTAAATTCGGTGTAGAATCGATGGGTTGTATGAGCAGTTCCTGATGTTTTCTGGTGGTTTGAGTGGTGCAGCTCTGCTCTTTCCTCCTGCATCTGGTGTTCCTCCATCCACGGTGTCAGCAGCCACCGCTCAGGGCTGACAGGACATCAGAGGAGCCCCTGACACGCTCGTGAAGCAGCTGCACTCTGTGATGAGAGGGACTTTATCCTCTTTTTTTTTTTTTTATAAGCACTTAAAATGACTTTAAAACTACTTCTGGCTGTCATCCAAACCTCCTGGACTAAGCCACAGCTACCAGGAAACGTCACCGCCGCGTCCTTAGGCTTTGCCTGCGCCTGGAACCGCTCTGGTTTTGGGAGAAAAACAGGGATCAGCATTCCTGTTCTGGAGTGGTGAATGCTCACCTCTAAAGATAACCAGGAGCAGCTTTCCTTTCATCCCTGTGCCGGATCCCTGCTCCAATCCGTGCCTCACCCTTTGGATGCCTCACAGGGACGCTTTGCTGGGCCAGCTCGGTGACACCTTCACCTGCCAGTCAAGGTGTTGGCACACAAAGCCTGGCTTGTGTCAGGAATCCTTTGGGAATAATTGGAATATGGGAATGGCTTTCCCAGGGTTTCAGTGTTTGTGGGATTAGGTGTGGGTTGCCTTTGAGGGTGAGGTTTCCTTCCAGTGGTATCGTCTATTGTCTCCTGATGGGCTTGGAAGTCACTGTGCTCAATCAATCATATTCTGATCACATTTTCCCATGGGTTTTCAAAATTTTAATAGAAATTCCTAACCTTGCATTGCTCCAGTAAGAAAAGCAACAATGTCCCCTTCCATTAAATCTTGGTATCTTGGGAATTCTCTTAAGCTGATCCATAAGGGTTTACTTGGAATCTTTTTTTCCCCCACCTGTTTTTCTCTGGTGATGGCAGAATGAGTTTCTTGGAAGGAGGTTAGGGCTGGTTGTTTTCCCAGCAGAAATTTTGGGTTTGTCTCGAGGCACCTCAGCGTCTCAGTCCCTTCCTCAGTGGCACCGTTTGAACTCCTGCTATTTTGGGATGGTTCTAATGTTACAACCCAGGCTGTAAACAGGGTTGGACAGCAGCAGGGTTGGGCTCCAGCAGCTTTTTAGGGAGGATTGGGAGTCTGGAGCTGCTTTGGCTTTAGCTGTAGCCTCGGTAGGTTTGTGACAGTCTCACAACAACAATTCTGCTGTCTCTTAGGCTGGAGCATTCCAACCCTTCCCCAGCACTAAACCCTGTCCCCAGGGTCTGTTCAATCCCTGCGGGGATGGGGACTCCAGCACTTCCCTGTTCCACTGATGGCCCTTTTGGAGGAGAAATGTTCCCTAAAATCCCATCTAAACCTCCCCAGCACAACTTCAACCCATTTCCTCTTGTCCTGTGGCTTGGGAGAAGAGACCAAGCCCTACCTGGCTGCAACCTCCTTTTTGTTTGGTCAAATTAACCCTCTTGACACAATTTTTTGGGTTCCCGTGTCTCATCGACCCCTCCGTGCATTCCATGATCTGGTGCCAGTCAGGAGCTGCAATTCCATGAGTTTATTTACAGCTCAGGATCTTTGTTTGTTTGTTTGTTTGTTTTCTCATTCCCTGCAGCTGCTCACCCCTTTCTGCTCTGTGCCCTGAGCAGGGACAGGTTTTGTTTGTGAGGGTTGAGGTTCTAACTCTCCTGTTTGAAAACACCTGAGGGATGTGCCCTTTCTTTTCCACAAATCTACAGCAGGCACAGGCTGAAAATTTCCCTGCACCTCCCATCCTGGTCCTTGTGCCCAGATCTGTGTTCCCAGTGTGTGGTCCAGGGCCCTGCTGGCTCTCTAAGCTGCTGCTTTGCTCAGTGCTCAGCCATAAATCACTTCTCTGTGATGTTTGTGCTTGGGCTGTGATGGCTTTGCCTTTTTCTGAGCTCTGAGTCCCAGGTCTGGGCCCCTCCTGACCAGAAAGATCTCCAGGGAAGGGAACAGAGCTGGGGAAGGGTCTGGAGAAGCAGGAAAAGCTGAGGGAGCTGGGAAGGGGCTGAGCCTGGAGAAAAGGGGGATTGAGGGGTCCTTGTGGCTCTGCACAACTCCCTGCCAGGAGGGGACAGCCAGGGAGGGATTTGGGATCTAAACCCAGGAACAGGGACAGGAGGAGAGGGAACGGCCCCAGGCTGGACAACAGCAGGAACTTCCCCATGGAAAGGGGGCTCAGGCCTTGGCAGTGCCCAGGGAGGTTTGGAGTGCCCATCCCTGGAGGTGTCCAAGGAATTCCTGGATGTGGCACTCAGTGCTCTGGGCTGGGGAGGGGCCATAGGTTGGACTCTGTGATCCTGGAGGTCTTTTCCATCCTCAGTGATCCTGGCATTCTGTACTGGCATCCTCGTTTGTGTCCTGAGCTATTGAGGCCAGAAGGGGCTTTGTGTCACCCTGAGGCCTCTTCCCTGACAGATGTGGCAAAACCAAGTCCCAGCTTTGACCCTTTAGGATGCTGGTGAGAGAATCACAGAGCTGCAGGATCCTTGGGGACCTTTCCTCCAGCAGAGAGGATGGCATCTGGGTGCTGTGCTCTCTTTGGAAATGTGGATTTTTCCAAACTCCTTAACCTAAAGCTCCTCTCCTGGCTCCTGATGGAGTTATCATTTCCCTCTTGTGGACATCCTCTGTCTGCAAGATCTCTGTCCCTCGTGCTGACACTCTGGTCAGGGAGAAAATCCTGGGCATCAGGCAGCAGAGCCTGTGGGAGCTCAGTGCTTTCCCTCACTGGCCTGTGATGGTGAGGAGGGATCAAAAACAATCCTTGGAAGGTGAAAGACCTTCCTGAAAGCAGGTGGGGTTTTTTTCTGGCTTGTTGTTTACTTGTAAGGAACAGTGGAGGGGTGTTGTTCTAGGAAGGATGTTGAGATGCT
>VWYP01002659.1:0-52530 GCA_013400435.1 Pycnonotus jocosus | reverse complement strand
TAACCTGATTTGGAAAGGCACAAAGTACTAAATACTAAATCTTCAATTAGAAATTTTTGAGTTCTTTGAAAGTGAAAGAGTGAATTCAGAAGGTTTCAGATGAGAAATACAGGGATAAGTACCTTCTATTATCCCTGGAAAAAAACAAGCCATTTTTATCATTGAGTACATCAATCAGATGAGGGAAAGCATTGGGATTTTTTGTTTTGTGTTTATGTGAGTATGTAGTCTCTATGTCTGGACATAGCAGCTTTTTAATAAGATTATTTTTGAGACAGAAAACCTAGTAGATAGAAATACTGGTTAGGTATAAATAAACCTCTAGTTTCTGATTAGTACTAATTTCCCTTTTTTCCCTCAAAGTAGACTTATTAGGACTCATTTTAAATATTCAGGAATGGGATATTTTTGGTTCATGTGCTCAAACACAGATATTACCACAGATATTGAACTTAGCCATTCATTTCAGCCATCTACAGAGACAGAAGGATAACACTCCAAAGATGATACCTCAAAAAAACCCCAAAAAACCCCCAAAACCAAACCAAACCAAACCAAAACAAACCCCAAAACCAAAAAAAACCCACTACCCATTTTCATGAGAACATTTGACTTATGCCTCATGAAATACCTTAGAGTTATGCCCCATGAAATTCCAAATGAATCCCTGAAAGAAATGGAAATTTAATTTATTATTACCTTGTATAGTGTATACTGGTGTAGATAATTACATTTGCTAATATTTATATATTAGTATTATTATCTTTACTGTATTTCCAGGGGAAGATAGTGGATAAGTCCTTGTTTGGTTTTTCACTTGAAGGATAAAGAGCTTTTAATAGCATGTGTTCACTGTGCATTTAACAGTTATGTTATTTAAGTGAAATCCCCAACACATATTTTGAGTTGGAGAAGCTGTTTTAAATTTAGATTCATGCAAGCCTAGGATGTCCTGAGGACTTAATTGCTGTAAAATACTTAGCTTTAAAATTCATTGTCTTTTCTTCTGCAGAAAACTTTCATTAATTTTTCCCAGTATCTCATTATTTGCCACTGAATTTTCTAATGTTCTTGCTGATACACTACATGCCCAAGTTACAAGCTGATTGCTTTGGTTTTCTGTGAAGACATGACCATTTTTCTGAAAATATTATTTGCAATGCACATGCACAAAACACTGATGCTATTTCCCTCTACAGGGGCATGCAGAACATAGTTGGAAAAATATCTGCATGGTGTTACAGGGTCTCTGTTTAAATACAACTCTCTTATAGGTGCTCGTGTTCTATCTCATTGTTAGCTTGTTCCCTCCTTTCTTCTTTATTATTTCTTACTTTTTTCTAAGTTGAAAGACTAGTTTTTGAAAATATCTATGTGTGGGCTTCACTCTACTCAGTGATACTGAAGGTAACAGGAAACCAAATAAAGGAAGCTTTTAAAAAATACTGAAATATTTTTCCGCATCTTATTTCTTTTCATAATAAATATGTCAGTGTGAAATTTAGGCAGTTAATTTTGGGCCAGAGCTTTTTTTAATCAGTGACCATATATGTTTCTGAAATCTTCTGAGTGTTCAGCAGCTCATAGAATTACCCTCATTTCCTATTAAATATGATGAAGTTTCATATTGCTCATTTCAAAAGAAATTTCATAATTTATCTTAAAGCCTTCTGCATTGTGATCAAGTGTTTTTGCCTTTCATGAAAAAAAATTCTTCATCAGAGCATGCAAAACATAATTAATATAAAGCATTGATACGTATCCATGTAAATAATAATCAGCATGGCTACTCCTTGATTAAAAACTGGGCATTTTTCCAACTTTTCAAAATTCATAGATATGGAGCAATTTGTGAACTTGAAGGCATTTTCTAAATTACATGGTCTGTAACTCCATACACATTTGCAGCCTAACAAACAAGAAAAAAACCTGCAAGCCAAAAAAGAGCTTTAATCAAAATATGTAAAGCCCTTGATTCATGTCTCTGGTGTATCACTAGAAAAACACAAAATAACCAAAGCAGATCAAGAATCTGTGATTCCTCCATGAAAGCAATACATTTAGACCAAGTACCAGCACCACTGATCACTTATTTTGTTTTTCCTGAACATTTCAGGAAAAGGCAGCTTTTATTTGCAGTCAGACATACATGTTTCTGACTTGAGCACTTCACTTCAAAACTTGCAGGTGTAACCTATTTGGGAGGAAGAAGAGGAAGCAGCCAGAGTTGAGCACTCTTCCATCAGTCAGGCTCCTGTGTGTTACCACACACACAATTACTGCACTCCTTATAAACCTCCTAAGGAATAGATGAAGGTCAAATTAATGTTCATTAGCGATCAAAAGATAAAAGCATGATAGAGTACAAGGCTCCTTCAGGACACAGGTGAGAATGTGAGCATTCAGAGTAATGACACTGAGGAAATGTAGTTAAGAGCAGGGGAAGTGGAGAGCAAAGTGTGATGGATGGTTGAGCAACTGACTGCATCCTCCCTGGCAGCTTGAGCAGTTTTTAGCTGCTGAGCTCTCCTAACTCACAGCCTAACAACCCTAACTTGATGTTGCACATTTCTGTTCAGTGGTATTTACTGCACAAGCATTTTTTTCTCATTGCTTTCTGTCAAAGTTACTGTGCTCTCTGGTTTTATGGAATCAGTGCAACCAGTTGTAAATGTTATATGAAATGGGGAAAAAAAAATGCTGCCACAGAGGAACTACAGAGAAAACTTTCTAATGATTCTTGACTAATTTACTTCATTGCTGTTACACAAACACATAAGATGTATGAAATGCAGGTTACCATTCCCAGAAACATGATAAAGAATACAAATATAAAAAATAATACAATAATAGTTGCATGACTTTTTAACATTTTTAGTTATTTTTCTCTCTAAAGCTGTCCTTAAAATAATTTAGCCAAAGGTTTTTGAAGAAGAGATAAGACTGTCACAGAATGCATAACATTTTGACTTAGTCCTGCTTGAAAAAAACAGCATATTTGGAAGTATTTTCCAAGTTAATGAACAGGTTTTAAGCATTTTGAGTTGCTTTTCCTCTGAATACCTGAGGTAGGATTCCATTAGCAGTACTAAGTACTTGTTTAAAGCCTTTGTGATTGAATGAGTTTTTGTAAGTGGACTTCATATTTAAAAAAATAAATTAAAAAAGGAAAGAGATAAAGTTGGACTGATCTTAGCAACTAAATACACTAATATTAATTCTTGGAGCTCTTTGGGCTTTTCCAGCCTTGTAGGAAACAGTAATAAAAGAACTGGGACTTTTTGACTGGAAAGACAGCTGGATTGACTCTGCAGAGGAGATAGCTGAAAATGTGTTTAAACCAGTTGACAGGATGCAAATTCTACAATGTAGCATTTTGAAATATTATTACATTTATTTCAACTTCTTTCAGCAATTCACTTCATTTAAATAAATGTCATATTGTTCAGGCTGAGTAATTTCATGTTGCTTTAGGTCAATGACACTATGAACACTGTGACACTATCAACACTATGACATTGTCAATATATGTTAAAAAATATGTTACCTTTTTATCAGGAAGGTTTATCTCTATTTCCATACTAAAAATAATGAAGGTAGCAAAATAAAAAGTATAAATACACTGGCACTATGCAAAACAAATTAGAGAGTGATCTGTAATTATATCACTGTATTACAGCAGTGAGAAATTGAACTAGGACTAACAGAACAGCTCATCCTAGAAGCTTTGCTAAGGCACATGGAGAACAGGGAGGTGATTCAGGACAGCCAGCATGGCTGCACAAAAGGCAAGTCCTGCCTGATCAACCTCTTGGCCTTCTATGTTGGAGTGAATTCATCAGTGGACAGGGGAAGGTTTACAGATGTCATCTCTCCAGATTTCTGTAAATATTTTCACCCGATTCCCCACATCTTTGTCTCTAAATTGGAGAGAGATGGACTTGGTAAATGAACTCTTAGCTGGATAAGGAATTGGTTGGACAGCCACATCCAGAGGGCAGTGATCAATGGTTTAGAGTCCTGATGGACATCAGTGACACACGGTATCCCTCAGGGGTCTGCACTGGGACCTTATTTATTATAACAAATTATAATATTTCATATCTTCATTAATGACAGAGATGAAGGGCTCAAGTGCACCCTCAGCACGTTTGCGGATAACACTGAGCTGAGTGGTGCTGTTGACACATCTGAAGCACAGGATGCCATCCAGAGGGGCCTGGACAGGCCTGAGCAGTGGGCCCATGGGAATCTCATGAGGTTTAACAAGGCCAGGTGCAAGGTGCTGGACCTGGATCAGGACAGACCCTGGTATCAGCACAGGCTGGGATGAACAGATGGAGAGCAGCCCTGCTGAGAAGGACTCAGGGGTGCCTGGTGGAAGAGAGGCTGGACATGACCCAGCCATGGGCACTCACAGCACAGAGAGCCAAACAGGTCCTGGGCTGCATCCAAAGCAGCGTGGCCAGCAGGGCCAGGGAGGGGATTCCTCTCTGCTCTGCTCTGTTCTGCCCCTATAGTCTTCAAGCTGCAGTGCTGCATCCCTCTGTGAGACCCCCAGCACAGGAAGGACACTGACCTGTTGGATCAAGTCCAGAGGAGGCCATCAAGATGATCAGAGGGATGGAGCATCTCTCCTGTGAGGAAAGATTGAGAGAATTGGAATTGTTCAGCCTGGAAAAGAGAGGGCTGTGGGGTAACCTAATTGTGGCCTTCCAGTACCTGAGAGGAGCCTGCAAGAAGGATGGAGAGAGGCTTTTTGCAACTGACCTTAAAGGGTTTGAAATTTGATGACCTTTAAAGTTCCTTCCAATCCAGGCCATTCTATGACTGATGATTTAGTGTGATGTAGTTCCAACCCCCTGCCATGGACAGGACACCTGCCAGTAGACCAGATTGTTCAGAGCTTTATCCAACCTGACCTAGAATACTCATGGGGATGGGGCAGCCACAGCTTCTCTGGGCAGCCCCTTCCAGCACCTCACCAGCTCCCAGGGAGGATTTTCTTCATGACAATTAATCTAGATGTTCTCTCAGCATCCACAACTTCTCTGTGCACAAGTGCAAGTAAATGCTCTTTTGAGCCATTGAAACAGAACATAGGTATCGCAGTATTATAGAGTTTGTATGAAACATCATAAACAGCTCCAAAATGCATGATCCCATCTCTGCTCACACAGTTGAAATGACTTTTGCCACTTTTCCATTGGCATAATGACAAACAATGTGAAAAGCTGCTATTTTCTCTTGCCTTATAAAGCACAGCCCTTCCTGTTTTTTCTGTGGCCCTGGTTACAGTTTACGTCTTATACCTTGTCACAGCCTGGTCCTTTGCCTGAAACAGAAAGATATAAAACAAAAATACAGCTGTGAGAGTGTTAGCAGATTACGATAATGGTCTTAAATTTGGTTTAGGGAGTATATAATCTTTTGTGGCTGGTGGTTTGTGGGTGTTAAGGGAGAGACCAGAGTAAATATTCTTGTAAGTCTCCTGACTTAACATCTGTTATGCAGTTACTTCAGGCTTTGGGAAAGTAGATTCAGAGATCCAACAGTCCATTAATACATTAACATACATTAATGTATAGCAAAGTTTTGGCAGTGTAATAGTATTTTAAAAGCTTAATCTTCCTTTGTCTAAATAGAAAGAATACACAAGGAATATAGACCTGTGCTAGCACATGAGTATTGCTTAAATAACTGTAGAAGGTGTAAAATGTGACATGAAATTTGTCAAGGCTATAAAACATATGATGGCAAGTGAACAGCTGGAATTTATGTAGAATCATCTATGTTGAGGTATGAATATGCATTATTTTATGAGACTTCATAACCAAGTGTATGCACAGATGTCAGAATAAAATGTTTAACCTACTTATCACATTGGAAGGGTTCCTAGATAATTTAGGAAGCTTCAACTAACTTTATGGCTTGTAGAACAATTAATATTTCCCACAAGCACAAATTTTAAATCAAAATACTGGAATATATGCAAAGAAAACCTCAAATTAAGTAGAGCTGTGGTGGTAAGTACACATAATTAACTGAAAGAAAACATCTCAAATAGAGTACTAAGTTTAAATGATCTTTAAATTCATCATACAGTCCAGATTTATGTAATTTGAAAGTAGAGAGTCAGGCTCAGACAACATACCTAAATTAATGCATGCATATTTGAGCTCAGCTATTAGGTCTTGTAGGTGAAGCTAACATTATGTGCTTTGATCTGGAAAGCTGTAACCTAAAATCCCAGTCCAACTGCTACAGTGAAGATCTGCAGAGATGCAGTTTTCCTGTTCTCTGTTAACAGATACTAAACAAATTTTTCATTTTCAATTTTGTAAGTACTTCAATCTCATCACAGGAAGAAGAACTGGGAAATTTACTTTTTAAAAAAATTAAAAATAATTGTTTTGATGTGTCTTAAGTGAATACTGTTCCTGTGTTTAGCAATAACAATTAGATTTTTTTACTTGCCTTAGATTTATTTATTTTCAAACTTACAGCTGTTATTTGATACTGGGAGGAAACTTTTTGCTTTGAGTTAAAAAGAGATTTCCAGTTAAAAGAGTCTTTTTTTTAACTCAGAGAAATTATTTCTATTGTTTACATATTGCAAAAGGGCTTGCATTCTAACTCAGACATGAGCCCAACCACTGATTTTCCAAACATAGCTCTATAAATAAAATAAGTGTTCTTCCCTGTTTCACTTCTTTCTTCATGTGGTCTCAACGGGGAAAGCCTTGTCACAGTTTGCTTAGTGTTTCCCCTCAAATGGAAATAAAGAAATGTTAGTTATGTCATCATGTAAGCTGTCAGTTAAATGTTTTAGTGCATCAAAAGTGTTCTAAAGTATTTTAATAAATTCCTGGGCTGTTGTCTATTTGAGTATCCATTCCATGCTGTGGATGTTTAAGTCTGTTAGCTTTAATATATGGTTATGCTTAAGAGTCCTTGGGACTCAAGCTGTTTAATGAATACACAGATGAAGATACAAGCATCACTCAAAACTTTGCTTTCCAGTCAAGTTAATTTCAAGTTGATCTCTGTATTCATGAGCTATTAGAAAAGACAGGCAGGCACAGGGCAATTCTGTTGTAGAAGCTTATTTCCATAAGTAAGGTAAAAATTGACCATTTGGCATATTCTTAAGACTTCTGTTGTGTACATGCAAATAGTAATTAACATTTTCCGTCTAGCAATAATATTACTAATATGTTTAAGATAATTCAAAGAGTGGAGTCTAAAATACAACTTTGCCTATGAAAGCACACTTTTAAATTTCATTGGATTTGGCTTTTCACTGCATGAAGTTTCTGGTAATAATCCCTTTAGATATTTGTAAAAACAGAGACTTAAAACGGTTACCAGTATAGTGAATAACCTGCAGTGAACTCAGATGCAAATCAAGGCACTCCATTTTGTGCTAGGTGCCTACTCTATCTTAAGTTTGACATGCATTGCTTTTTATGATATTGGGTTTTTTGGGTTCTTTGCTTTTATTTTTTTAAATTTTTGTATTGGATATAACTTTCGTTGTTGCAAAAGCAAGACTATTTGTAATGGTTTGGGCCAAATACAGTGCAATCAGATGCTATGCAGGTTTACCTAAAGAGCATTGACAACCTCTTAATTTTGATATGTAACACACCATCTATTCTAGCCATGCTTGTTCAAAAACATATAATGTATGTCATGCTAAATTGCACGCTAGCTGTTTGGTTAGTACGGATGTAATTATATCATAAATTGAATTGCAGCTGAAGCTGAAAAATGGACCTATAGCAATATTTTAGAAGTTTATAGGTTTTTATGCTAAACCACATTTTAGATTTTCCCAGACAGCCTATAGTCATCTTACTGTCCATTAACGCCCCCCTTTTGATGAGGTAAGGGAAAGCAAGCCTCAGACGCCAGAGATTTATGTTCTGATTTGACAATATTTTTATGCCTATGTGTGGTTCTAAGTAAGGGTGGAGGACATGCTGCAGTATTAAGTCATTTTAGTCTGCTTGCCTAGAGGTTCCTCCTGCTTTGTGGAGTTTTGATACCTGTCTCACACCTGAAATTCTTCAGTCCTAGCACTTTCGGAACTTCCATTGACCAATCTTGATATTGATTGTTTGTGAACTGTAACAATCCTTCTTGCTTGTCTGATGTCTTTAATATTTTTATCTCTCTCCATAACCGATCCATATTTATATTGTCATGGAGGCAGTATATCCACATCCATTCTTGTGCTTGCAAACTCACTGAGTGTTTGTAAGACAGATTGGTATAGAAACGGTTTAACATTTTCCAGGATGGAAGAGGAAAGCATTCCAGCGTGTTGTAAATACAAAGATATAGCTGCCTGTTACCTGAAACTGCATTTTCTTTCTGCCAACAGGTCCCATAAGCAGCATTTTGGTGAATAAGTATGGTAGCCGGCCTGTGATGATAGCAGGGGGTATCCTGTGTTCTTTTGGAATGATTGCATCCTCTTTCTGCAATAGCGTCCTTGAACTGTATATATGTATTGGTGTTGTTGGAGGTAAGGGTCCTGTTTAAAAGGTTATATTATGTTACATCAAACTATTGCTAATATTGTTGTACAAATGAGCCTCACTGATGAAGAATTCTTTGTGTACAGGTGCAATCCAAGAAGGTAGTAAGATCAGTTAATTTCAGCTGCCTGAACTATCTAATCCTTTCCATTAACTGGTATGATGTTGAATTATTTCTTAGGACAATTCAGAAACAACTGATAAATTTATTCAATAAATTCTGTATGTATGTACTTTTCCACATTGCACTATAGTTATGGTATAAAAATGGCTCATGACAGCAGTTATTACAGCATTTGTGTACAATTTCACATTCATTGTTTTAGCTTCTAATTATGTTGCACTGCAGACAGGGTGGCAGAGGCTAGCCAAATTCTAGTAGAATTTTGAAAGCTTGTACCAGCTTTCTGTAGGTTTGTACATACATATACTCTCACAGAAAAGTATAGCAACTTTCAGTTCAATAATCTTCTGTTTAAAATCCCCAGGGGTCAATTGCCAAATAAAATTATTCATAATTATCTATCAAAGGCCTAGGTATTGCCTAAAGCAATGACTTAAAGTTATTGTTATGCTAGCAAATTAAAGAATCTCCTTATTAAAAGTTCCCTTCTCAGACTAAGGAAGGAGAGGTGAAATATTGACAGGTAATAAATGAATGGGATAATACCTGTACATTCAGGCTCATCTTCCTTTGTGTTGGAATTAAAGGAGTACCTTATTATTCAATGATTAATCCTTAAAAGTCTTATTTTTGGCATCCTAAACTTGGTGCTTAGTGAAAGAGTAAAGTCAGATTCCAGGAATGGGCCTATCAAGGAAGAAAGGCTTCTCTCCTGTACCATCAAGCAGATGCACATTAGAGTTTATGGCTTAGATGTCTTAATACAGAGAGAAGGCCCAGAGGTTCAGTTTTGAGTTCAGTTTATACACTCAGCCAATGTGGGTGGATGGTCTCCTCCCATGTGTGTCCTTTACAGCTCCTTAATAGTGACCTGGGGAAGGAGAGCTGAATGTGCTGGAAAATAATTCGCCATTTTATGCTCCAGTTTTGCAGACAAGTTGGACTTTAATTATGGTTGGAAATAAGAAATGAGGAGATTTATGCTATTAAATAAACACTACATTCATTGCAGTTGAGGTGACATTTAATAACTTTTGTTAAATGAGCCAACAGAGAACTGTATTATAGTTTAGCAAATATAAAAATGGTGAGTCAAGGCACTGACACCATCATTCTTCCGTATGTGTATGTCTCTATCATTGCTCAAACACAAAAAGGAGTTTTGGCTATTGGGGAAAATGACCAAATGCCACCATGAGTCTTGGTATGAACACTCATAGAGAGCAATGAGGCTGTATTTCATTCTCTGGTGCTAGTGGGTTTCTATATTGACCCACTGGATACTGGTCAATTTAAAAATAACTTGAAGGAGGTGGGATGTGTTTTTCACTGCATGGCCTGCAATAATATTGTCTTTTATGTGTTGTTTAGGTCTGGGTTTAGCATTCAACTTACAGCCTGCCTTGACCATGATTGGCAAGTATTTCTATAAGAAGCGTCCCATCGCTAATGGATTGGCAATGGCTGGAAGTCCAGTGTTTTTGAGCACATTGGCACCTCTCAATCAATTCCTCTTTAATGCTTTTGGCTGGAAAGGAAGCTTTCTTATTCTGGGAGGACTTCTTTTGAACTGCTGTGTGGCTGGGTCACTTATGAGACCTGTTGGACCGAAAAAAGTCCCTCCTGTGAAAAAAGATGTTGAAAAAGGCACAGGAGATTCTGCCTTGCACAAAAACAACAAGAAGTCTTGTTGGCAAACTATCAATAAGTATCTAGATCTGTCCCTCTTCAAACACAGAGGGTTTCTGATATATTTGTCAGGAAATGTCATTATGTTTATTGGTTTCTTTGCTCCAATAGTATTCTTGGCTCCTTATGCCAAGCACAAGGGAATTGATGAATATTCTGCTGCTTTTTTGCTCTCTATCTTAGCCTTTGTAGACATGTTTGCTAGACCTTCCATGGGACTTGTGGCAAACTCCAGGTTTATCCGGCCAAAGATCCAGTATTTTTTTAGTTTTGCTGTCTTGTACAATGGCGTCTGTCATATCTTGTGCCCTCTGGCAAAAAATTACACTGGCTTGGTGATATATGCTGTATTTTTTGGGTTTGCATTTGGAATGGTTAGCAGCGTTCTTTTTGAGACTTTGATGGACCTTGTTGGAGCTGCCCGATTTTCCAGTGCAGTGGGACTTGTCACCATTGTGGAATGTTGCCCTGTGCTCATAGGCCCTCCTCTAGGAGGTAAGAATCTGTTTATTTCCATTTTTTTCAGACATTACAGCATAATCTTGCACTGTAACATTGAATTAATATAAACATTTTTCTTCATGTTGTTTAATGTTTTCACTGTGACTAGAAATGTAGCATAACAGACTGATAAGTATTTTTTACTGACAGTAAAAATAACTGCATCAGTTACTTTTCTCCAACCTAGAGGCAGCTTGAAGAGTGCACACACTTGCTTAAACAACTATCATTTATCTAAATAGAGAGAATTGGCATTTCCAGAGAGGAAAAAGCTAACAGGAAAGTGTCAGAAGGAACACAGGCCTGCTCAGCATTTTAGGCAGGGTGCACACATGGTGGGATTCCATCAGGGTGTTGTGAAGCCCTGGCAATGGTTTCACACCCCAGCTGAGGTTAAAATTTAAGAGATTAAAAAAATGCTCTAATTTTATTGAGAAGCATTGGTGTGTATCTTGGTGTGTGTTGCAGTATAAGCCTAACAATATGAGAATATAAAAATAGTTAAATTGCCAGCCTTATGAACATATACTGTACCCACATTAGCACTGCCTCAGAAGTCAGCAAGATTATGCATGCCTAAAAGCATTTATATATACCAAAGTACTTCAGATTACTGTCAGTATTTCTATGAAAATAGCATTGTTGTGTGCAATTCTAAATATGCCGACACAATTTCACTCACTTCAGTAAAATAATACTTGTACAAGTAAATTTTTAATACTTCTAAAGGCATTCCATATTTTTCTCATCATTTAACATATAAATCTACTTTAGCAAAGGTAGAGCAAAACATCGTCACACAGACTCTTTCTCTGCCACCTAGTGGGGGGTATGAGCCTGTAACCACTGGAGTCCAGCCTTTTCAGTCAGGTTCTGAAATCAGTATCAACTCAAAAGATATCAAATCTAGTATTTATGGAGCAGTAGCTTCCACCGTTATTTATTTTTCAGTATATTAACTTTTCAGGAGTTTTGGAAAATACTTTTTTTATGCTATAACACTATGAATAATTGATTTAACATGTTAAATAGAGGCAACAAAGGGGATGAACACATGGAAAAGCTAAGCTCCAATTTTGACTAGTTCATGTGTTTTAAAATACTATGCTGAAGCATTGCTAATTCATAACTTTGTTTTGAAATATATTTTTATAAGTCTGCTCATTGATAAAAATCAGAAAATTGCACTATTTACACTGGTAGTGCAAATAGTAACCAGTAAAAGTAACCCAGTAAAAGCATCTAAATGCATGCTAAATTGAAGTGTGCAGGTTAGCCTGTGAGTTTCAATTATTGTGTAGGAAAGTTCAGCGCTAAATACTTGGATATGTACAAATGTTAATTTGAGAGTTGGGAAAATTTAGAAGGAATGTCTCATAAATTGGAAAAATTGTTATATTTTACTCTCCTTGTCATGAAGAAATTTAATCTCAGAGGTCTGAATGTAAGTTTTAGGTACGGGGCTCAGAATATAAAACTCAGCAGTTCAGTGTGATGGCTGAAGGGACAAGCCTTTCTATCTCTTTCATCAGTCACAGGAAAGTAAACGTGAAAAGCAGGCAGCTGATGCAAAAAGACAGCAGCCTAAAAAGGCACATACCTCTTCATCCTATTGTCTTTATGCAGCTTCAGTGAGTGTCAGACTGTCACTCCAAACAATAGGAAATACAATTAGAAGGTGAATAAAATAATAAGGCAATGACAGAATGAAAGTAAAAGAGCTGAAAAACTGTGCCATTATTCATTAAGCTTTACTTAACTTTGTTCTTCAATATTTTATTATTGTCAGTGTATTCAATGGCAATTGCTGTCTTGACTAATACAGGGATTTTTAAAGAGTTCCACTGTCTATGTTAGATAATTTTAACATGTTGAAAATGGGTTTCTGCTCCAACTTCAAAATCAAAAAATATCAATATCAAATATCAAAAAGATATTTCTCCAAGGGAAAGATGTGGATTATATTTGGTACCCTAGCCTAAATACGCTTTTTCTCTCCTCTTATCTTTGTATTTCAGGTTTGTTAGTAGATGTTACTGGGGAATATCAGTACATGTATTTTGTCTGCGGAGTGATTGTGACTGTGGCCAGTATCTGGCTGTTCATTGGCAATGCCATCAACTACAGGCTTTTGGCAAAAGAAAAGAAGTTAGAAGATGAGAAGCAGAAAGCACAGAAGAACGCTGACCCAAAGGAAGCAGAACCATTAACAAACAATGAGAATGAAGATGCTTCCAGCAGAGTTGACAAAGCTCTTGAAGATCCGTCAGAAAGAGAAACGAATATTTAATTTGAGATATTTCTCAGAAGGCAACATTTATGACTTCCATTAGGAAAATATCTTCAAGACACAGGCCAGGTTTTGTGGTAATAATGATCAGTTACAATGCTAGATGGGAACAGATTTTTGCCCTATGGCAAGACTCTAAGCTAAATTACTATCTACAGCTTATTTGTTTCAGCGATACAAAATTACAATTACAGAGGTAGTGACTCAATGCAAATGAGTCCATTCAATTTTGACTCTGGACAAACAAGAGTCAGATAAACCAGGCTATAAAGCTCTCCAGTGACAAACAGTTTTGTTTCAGAAGTATATCTAATGCAAAAGTATCTCCTACTCTTATTTGGGAAGATACTTGCATTCATCTTTACGATGTGGTTAAAGTCTACTGAAATAATCTGCCCAAACTCTACTTACCGCTATTATTAAAGAGAACATAAAATCCAAGATTTTTTCAAAAGAGATGTAATACCTGACCTAAGCACACTGACACATTCTTCTCTTTTGTACACCCACTAGATAAAAAAAATGTCTGCATAAGCAATTGTGGATATAAAAGTTAAGTGTAGGAGACAAATAATTGGTGAACACAACACTAAAATACAATAAAAAGCTGATTTATAATATATTCCAGAAGTAGTTTCCTCCAGTGATAGCTGATTAGATAGTACTTCAACACATACATTTGAATTCAAAGTATGTTCACACCATGCTAATTCAAACTAAAACACTAAAATCTGCCTGTCCATAAAATGTTTAAACACAAGATTTACATTTCTGACAAGAGTGGCAATCAGGTTGTTTGACTATGTATTCCTGCGTAGCTGAAGGATCTGGATCAGGCTGTGAAGCCATTTTCCTAAAGGGACTAGATTCATAATCTGCTGATGTTAAAGGATACTAACCCTTGGCTTTTGTAGCCTTAATGTTCATGACAATGACTTCAAAGTAGATGCTTGGCTTTATTGACAAGTCGTTAGTTGTTTGATGGTTTCCTGAGAGGAGATTGAAGATCTAACTTCAGATCTTTGAGACAGGTAGCTTCATACCAGTTCCCACTTCCTTTCCCTGGAATTTAAAAAGCTACTTATTTTTTTTTTGTAGTGCTGCTTGGAGCAAAAATGCTGCAAGGCACCTTGACAATACCAGTCTGGAAGCTTTCTATTGACACATCAGTTTTATGCAGGATGTTCAGTCTTGTGTCTACAATTTCACGCAGACCACCATATAAATTAAAATGTACAATTGTTCCTATTCCTTTAGACAAAAGAAAGAATAAATCTACAATTTTACTTTACAGAAATCATCTAGTATTGCATTTGAAATTTAAAAGTGCAAGCTTTTGAAGGCAATATGTGAAATTATTTCTGTTCTATTTCCAGGTAAGGAAAGGTGCTATTTATTTTGGAGGGATGCTTATAAATGCCTCAAAAATTGTGAAAATTAAGGGTCTGATTCATAAAACATTTATGCACTGTTTATGCAGGATACACCCACACTCAATTCCAGGAAAAGAAAATTATTCATTTGAGTCCTCTTCTAAATCTCAAAAAGTTAGAAATATATTGGACAGAGAGCTAGCTGTGATAAACACACTTTGAAGTGCCAACAACAAAAAACCAATAGTAAAATCTAGTAGATGTGGGAGGGCTTTTAAGAAAGTTACTTCTTAATATTATTATGTTCAATTATTTTTTTCTAAAAATGTTGATAGTGCTTGCTTCTGTTTTGCTGGTTTATCATTTTATAAAATTCCATAGTAGTGCTGAATTTTTAAATTTTCTCATCACTGTTTTGGGGAGAAACATCATGAGTCTGCTCTCAGCATGGTACAGAATGTAATACCTACTTTTTACCTAGTTATATTCAGGAAAACAAAACTTCTCCAAAAAATCCTGTAAATTTTTAGGAGCATCAGAAACAAAATGTATGCATTTCAGAGTTTTGGGAGAAAATATGGGTTGCATACTCAAATTCGAGCCATGTAGTGTGTAACGGGGAATGATTCTGTCCTGGTAAAATTATAGTTCCTCTCCCAACCCCCAGCTTCAGAGAGGAAGTAAATACATTGCACCTCCCTCTGAACCTTAGCCTTGCCAGCACCCCATGACATGGAAGCAATGCTCTCTTTTTTTGGCTGTACAAACATACTGAGTGAATTCCAGGATCTGTGGAGGCCTTGTGTGCCCACAGCCAGAAAGGGACGAGCATCACGGACATTAAGCTTTCATACAGTGAGGATTATCAGTTATAAATACTGGATCGTGAAAGATGAACTGAAATTTAGCTGAAGAGTAGTCACCAGGAATATCACTCTGCTCTTGACAGCCACTGATAGAAAGGCAGAGATTATTTGAAAAGTGATTAATTAATACAGGAGCTGAACCAAAATGTCGGAGGTAAAATTGTGCTTATTACCTCTTTGCAAAAAAGCAGCATGATTAGGAATACAGAGTAGAAGACAAGAAGTGTCAACTTTTGACTGAAGACAGTTTAAATTTGCTGTTGAGTAAATAAAGGATTCAGAAAAATGATGATTAATAAAAAAGTCACTCAGGAAATATGCGGGCAACTTGCCTGTTCTATGCAGGATCTCAGAATACAAAACAACATGGCATAGGAAATAAGGGAAAAACAAAGTTCCTCGAGCCACAGACACACCTGACCACTAGTAGCAAAAATTATGTTACTATCTCAGAGGAAATAAAAATTTCCATAAACACTCTACAGAGATGCTACTCTTCCATCTCTGGTCAGTTATGTTAAAAGATAATAGGAGTGCAAGAGCTGCTTTATCACCACTCGCCAATGTGCAGCTTTTAATCCCATGAGGCAAAATGATGTGGCAGGCAACCAGAGCAACAGAAAGTAGGAAGAGTCGAGTTACACATTTCCTTACACCTCTTTCATTACTCTTAATAATAGCAACAAAATAAAACTCATCAGCATACTCTTGATACTACTGAATATTAAAGAAGTTGAAGCCCAGAGATGAGTAAAGAAAATTGGAACCATATCTATGCAACAACTGCCTCGAATTAAAAACCTGTGTCTTCCAAATAACAGGTCCTAAAGGGGAGATTGCTTAGTATAGGTAGCTCTTATTTCTAAAAGTAATGATAATAATAAATTGCCTTGAATCAACTTTATTCTGAGCGTCAAAGTAGCAAAATTAGTATAACTTGCCTTCAAACTCCTGAATATCACTCCTACTTGCACTGACCTGTAATTTGTACTGTAAGTCATTCCATCATTACATTTCTGCTTTTGAGATTAGACCTGGGTATATACATAATCTCTCTAAATTGCTCTGGTTTCTCTTAATTACCTCACCCTCAGCTTGAACCACTGAAGGGTCAGGACTAAGGCATTCCCCTGATCAGTGATGAAGAAATGTACTCAAACTTCCTAGCACATATGCACTCTAAGAATCTGTAGTCTCAGTCAGTGCAAGCAAATCCTTAATTGGTTTTATTCTCGTTTATACTCATGTACTCTTCATTATTTTAATTTCTCTGCCGCAGTATTGCTAAGCTTGATTATCCTTCCAGAAAAAATAATGCCAAAATTTTAAAACTAGTAGGAAGGTGGATAGGATAAATTAGATTTTCTCCAATTTAATATCAGGGTTAAATTTCAAGTTGTTTTAAAGTACACATCCAGATACTTCTCAGTTGTTTGGGTTTTTTATGTCACACTCTCTATTAGCTGGAGAATTCTCCTATATTGCCCTTTTCAACTCCAGAGAAACACTCCTCACTAACAATTCTCAGTACTATTTTAGGAATATATTACAATTTCTCCTCTCCCATCTCTCCCCATTCAGCTGTGGTTGCAATTGTTGTTAGTTCTGTATTTCCATGACGTTCATAAAAGCATCTTTTTATATGAAAGACTACAGTGCTTTCACTTCAGGAGCGTGTTTTGTGAACTGTTTAGACAGAGCTAGGGAAAATCTTACTTCATATAGACTTTTTTTGAGTGATGCTGTCCTTATTGAAAAAAAGTTCAGCTTTACTTACTTACTGCTGAAATGAATGGCAGCAATTTCACTGACATCGATTCAAAATTCACGTGAATTTTAATGGTCGCGTTGCATATCAGCATCCACTGTGCTTAAAAAAACATTTGGCAATGTGTACATGATTGTTCCTCCTGGAGAATTCTCGTTCTTTTTAAATATTCCCCGCCTCCACCACCCCATATTTGATTTTGATGTAACACAAAAAATTTGGACTGGATATGTAGTGACTTATCTTTAATTCTTTCTTCTTGTTTTTCCTGAAATGACACGTTTGTCCTGTTGCCAACATTCTTCACTTGTTTCTTTCATATCTGGTTATGAATATTAGTGGAGAGATATTACTGGGATACATAAGTTACAGATACCACATGCAGACAGATTTTGGACTGCTGTCAGGATTTCACAAAACAAAGCCAGTCACCACTTTTATAGATGAACATGCTATAAATGGCACTGACAATTTTGCCTATAACAAAATTGAATCAGGCAGTTTTTGTTAGTTTCTCTATAGATTACTATTTTTCTACTCACAGAGAAGAATATAAAGGGAATTTTGAAATAATTATTTTCAGAGATGGCTTACCAGTTTTAACAAGGCTGTTTTGATTTTTTGGGGGTGGGTGCACTTCTGATATTTGTGCAAATATATATATAATGAAAGTGCTTGCATGTACTGTCACATTTTTGATCAGAATTTGCATAAGCATTGCTGTGTGATTTCAACATAATTTGCATATTGTAGTTTTGCTGTTCAAATTTTTCTCATCATCTACCTCTCAGTTGAAGTTTGGAGACTTGCACAACCCTGGAAGAATAGAGTTAACAAAATGCATACTGGTAAAACCTGTACAGACTAATAGAAAGTCTCCCAAATATTTAAAGCTGCTTACACTTCTGTTTTCAAGACAGTGCATTTATAACCACATCTTTGTATCAGTTGGCATATCTTTATTCTTAACCCATACTTGTGAAGTTTTTGCATCACTGATGTGGTATAAAAACTCAACATGTCATTTAGATATCCAAAGTCTATTGATCTTTCTGTGAGATGCTGGCCTGCTTTTCTTTTTTGTTTTCTTACAATTTCTGAGCTAGGGAAATTAACAAAGTTAATATATCCAAACAGTTTTTGAAGTTATTAGAGAACATTTTGCATTTTGCATCCCTGAAAAGAAATTGTGTTTCTGATTTAGAAATAATAGCAGATTTTAGCTTGCTTTTCTTTTTATGTGGCAGTTGAAGGAAGTAGTCGCAAAATTGGGGAATTGGGGCCAAGGAATGATGATTATTCTTCATATTCTCTTTACAAAACCAGAAATGATTGTTCCTTCAAAGATATTCTTCAAACCATTTTTGCCTTCTAGGACCTAGTACAAAGTCCACTAAAGCTGACATAAAAATACCAATCAAAGAGCTTTACCAGACATTGGAGGTGATGTGGCTTCGGTGCAGATTTTAGCCTTATTTTCTCCATTCCAGATCTCAGGACTGTCAGATATAACATAGCAAATGCAGGATTTGTTACAACTGGCAAATTTGCTATGCCTGCATAATATTCCTAATGAATCAGTCCCTAAATTAACGCACAATATGTATTATTTTAATAGTCTATGTAAATAAATAAATAAAAATCCCACCATACACTCTGAATGTAGATTATGAAATACAGAGGATATATTTAAATAAATATCCAAACAAATCTGTTAACCCCAAAGGAAATTACCTATTTCCTTTCAGGCCTTCTTTGAGCAGTTTATAATCTTCATTTTTCTTATTTCCAGAAAAAATGGTTTATGTCTTCTGTGAATGTATATATGGACATATATAAGGGAATATATATGTAGATGTGGTATGTGTGTATATATGTATTCCCCTATATATAAAACTCTAATTTATATATATTATATATATTTATGTATATATAAAATATATATAATGTTTTAGAGTAAGTTACATATTGTGCCTGATAAATGAAACATAATTGTAAGCAAATAAAAAACTTCCACAAATGACAGAAAAATCTGAAGCTTTTCTGTAGAAGCATATGTTATTTTTCAGTTTCTGCTAGATTTATTTATAGTAGAAATCCATTCAAAAAGCTGCAGTATTACATAACACTGCTTTCCAGCCATGACTCAGTTCAAAGCAGCCCGAGATCACAGAGAATCTTCATTGAGGTAGACAGAAAAACCTACATTGTTGGTGAACTTGTTGGTGGGGTGTCATTGCTGTGGAAATATTAGCTAAATGATCTCTGAACAGACTGCAACCAACATATACTGAGTTTTCTTCAAATGTGATATGTATGACCAATTCATACAAAGTATTGGTGGACATGATATTCTTGTAACAAATACGGAGAGTGAGAGTACTCAAGGGCCCGCAAAAAATATTCCTGTTAGATTAGTATGTGAAATTCTCCAGAACAGTAGTCACTAAAAACACTGACAATGTATTATACCTTTTACAGGTTTTGGTGGTTTTAATTTGTCTGCAAGTAGGCAAGCCCATGAAAAGTCTACATTTGGCTCTCGCTCTTTAAAAATGTTATACCTTAAAATTACTGGGAGATTTTTCAGAGTGGTACATAAATCACTTACACAACTTCCCTACATAACAGCTGCATTTTCCACTTATAGCCTACTAGGAAAGTTCACCATATCTGCAGTTTATCAACAGAACCTGGTATTGCTATGCAATAATTAAATATGAAATAACCATTGTTTTTGACTAATAAAGCTGTTTCTTCCTTTCTGTATTTTGCAATACTGTATGGTTTTTACTTGAATGTATTGGCTAGATTTTTTTTTTTGACAATCATTTATTAGCTAGAGGTGCTATTTATGTTCCAAAGAGATATGAGTGAATGATAACATTCTCTTTCTAGATGCCAAATCTTTTTTTTGACCTGACAAAATTCATTGTTCATAATGTATATTAACCCTGTAAAATGCTTATGCATTGCATTAAATTGTATTTAAATGCCTTTTTGTTCATTAACTTCTATTCCAGGCTTGTACTACTGTGTAATATGTCAAGTTTGTCCATATATATATTTATGGGAAATTACAATGAAAATTGTGTATAATAAGCAATTGGGAGAAAAAAAGAAAAAATAAAATTTCCATGTAAAGTTTCTGAAAGGATGTAAATTCTATTTTCTTAGGCTCCTTAATAGTAAATTATTTACACCTTCAGAGTGTGCAAATATTCATAGATATTTAGACTGATTCACTATTCAGTTGGAGCAAAAAAGATCTCAAAATCACTTCTTGTTGCATACAGAAATAGAACTTCAAGATTTCCTGTGGAGAAAAGATACTACTAGTAAGAGAACATCATACCAACCCCTTCGTATTCCTAATTTCACCATAATTAGGATTTATTCTCATGCATAACTCACATACCATCTGGACACCAGGGATTTTTTTCCCCATTACTTGGACTGGGATGTGTTCTTGTATTCCATGTGCTTGGATTGTTATTCCTTAATCACCAATATTCATTTTGCTACAGAAGAGGAATTTATCCTTGTCTTGAAGTAGTGTATGTAGGTAAGTCTTACTTTGTATCCTCTGAATGTTATTAGTTCCTATGTCTTTGTCAATTGACTTCAGTCTGTGATTGATTGCCCCAGTAAATTGCTGTTTATTTACAGAATGTGATTGGATATTTAAAATTAAGGTATTATGGGGGGTGTTAGAGACAGTATTAAGGTGCACCATTGCATTCTATCTACACACCTTTTATGCAGATGCACAGTAAGCTACTAGCAAACAAAGATGTAAAAGATGAACTGTTGAATAAGAAAGAAATAACTTTATCGAAGTAAATGGTTATTATATTTCTAATAACTCTAAAATCTGTTTTCAAAAAACTATAGCTAAAATCTTCATGATACAAAAGGTTTGATTCAGCTACCAAAATATGTTTAGATTTTGTTTAGATTATGGATCCTTGTAATAGTTGCATATATGACTGTTTTAATATTCATAAAAATCCATTTTCAGGCATTGACCAAGTAAAAGAATTTTTAAAAGTTTAAAATACCTAGTTGTAGCATTGCCCCTTTGAAACAACAAAGAAGATAGGATATTCTACCCTGCTCAAAGACACAGCTGACATCACTTTCATGCCTAAGGATATGTTGCCTCACTGAATCTAAATGTATGACTAAAATGCATTGCTGAGAAATAGATACTAATTTCAGAAAAATCATTCCTGTTACTGAGGGGTTTTATTTTGATAGTGTAGTGGCAAGATAAATGGAGACCTCAGTCTGTAGTTCATCTCTAATATCAGCTGTTACTGTTTTCCAACAAATGTTATTTTATTCTATTAATGAGCCCTTTTAACTCTGCTGGTTATTCCAAGTTGAGTAAATAGATTGCATTTGCCAATGCAATTCAACATTAATAACTTCCACAGTTTTATTCCTCTGATCAGGACTTTAGAAACATTACCATTCATTGAAGTTCTTAATCTATAACAGGCAGTCAACCCTGAATTTGTGTGGGATCTACTGTGCCAACTGGTTCCCTGAACTCCTTATGGGACCTGATGGGATTATCTGAGAATACTCAAAGTGCTGGCTGATGTCGTTGCAAAACCTCTGTCGATTGTTTTTCACCAGTCTTGGGAATCTGAAGAGGACCCAGTTGCCTGGAAGCTGGCAAACACCTGTATTTGCCATAGCACATTATGTCTTGCTTCATCTTCTTACATTACAAATAAGACTGTGCCCTTGACATCAGAGGTGCCAGCATTGTTTTTTAAAAAAATATAAAGTCTGAATCATAAGGCAAAGAAAATTAAATTATATATATATATATAGTGCATTAACAAGAGACATATAATTGGTGATTGTGATTCAATGGTCGAGTAAGTAGTTCTGTTTCATAAGGTGACTTCTAATTACCTGTGCCCAGTGACATCAGACTGTGAGTCTGTCTTGGTTAAAATATATCCACTCACTGAATGCCTGGTTTTGTCACTGAAACTTCTTACAGGATCCTGTTGTATAACATAATGGTGTTCTCACCTCATTATGTGAGTTTGTGGATATGATTCTGTTCTTTTTATGGCTAGCATGAGACCTCAGTATTGCTGGCTTTTCTGTACAGAAGAACAATTTGATCTAACCCAAAGTTTCACTGTTTTTTTCTCACAAGATATGGAAGAAAGATGACGCACCTGGACAAAATCCAGAAACACTGAGTCAGACATATTTTAAGGACATTTTACCCACTTTTTATCAATTAGCACAAATGGATCTTAAAACATCTGAAACTGTACTGTCTTGAACTCAGTTTAAAATTTTATAATCACAGATTTCATGTATTATTTGAAAATTACCTCAAATCAATATTTCACATTTAGCTATGTGTGAATTTAAAGTAATTTTTTAAAATTAATATTCATCTTAGATGATTTTCTTTTCTGGGATTTTGTCAAAATTTAGAGTAAATGGGCCTGGAAGGTAATTAAGTTACTTCCCTATTTTCATATGTTCTTCTCCTCCTAACTTTTTTACTGATACTGATTATGCAAGTGTGAGAGACTGAAAATGATTGATGGTTTAAACATTGTTAAGATCATCAAAGTACTTTTGTCCACTGTAGCAACTACTGACCACTGAAGGCCACCCCTACCCAAATACACCTCCTGACAGGAATTTGGACTCTGATGGGAGCTTGAGATGAGATAAAGGTGGTACTTTCGTCCAAATATCTCCAAATATGTCCAGATATTGTGGGTGTGGCAGAAGGAGTGAACACTCGTACACAAACTGCCCTAGTTGTAAAATCTCCCAACAAAACCAGTAAGTAATATGAAAAACAACAACAACAAAACAAAACAAAACAAAAAAACCTTCTTAAGTTCTTTTCCAACTATTTGGACCTTATATGATAAAAACCACCTCTGAGAAATTTCTTGGAAATTGTGAGGTCTCCATAAAGGAAAAAATGAATCAAAATGCATACCTGGAGTAGATACTGCTCAGCATTTGCAGATATCATCCTAAAATCCTGCACATATTATTTCAGTTTAAGATTGACTTAGATTTTATTGCCTGGAAATTGTCAATTTTAATTTGACTGCTTTTTAAGAGAAATATCTATGCAAGGATTTATTTTGTTTTGTTAAAAACACCTATGACTTTTCTTTCTTTTATATGTTTCTTTTTTTTTCGGAATTTAACTATAATTTTTCCCCTGGAAATTGTGTAAACATAGTTAATCAAGCAATATATGTTTATATATATATAAAAACTGACAGCAGAATATTTTTCATGCCTTGTATATCAACCATGTAGAGTTCAAGTCAATTCTTATGAGTGTTCCTACTTCCCCCTCATATCATTTTTCATAAGTTGGAAATGTACACAGTCCATTTGAAAACTTTAATGTCTATGAAACTGGAATGGAAAATTTGCTAATGCTGCTTTACTTGTTTCTTAATTTAAGACAAGCAGAAGTTCATCAGCAAAATCTGTTTCATTTTTATTGTCCTCATCAAAGTTCTTGAAGACCTAAAAACTACACGAGCATTTAATTAAACTTTTATATGGCATTTAATTCTCAGCACAAAATTCATGTGAAATACTTAGGAAAATGTGTTGTGCAAACATAATAAAACTCTCAGAGCTTTCTTTTAAAGTTTTAACTGAATACTAAAAGAAAACATTTATCTTAGATAATCTAGTTCAGGTATCCCTAACTTATTTTTGCTTGTATTTTCCTCAAAATAAATATTTTCAGAAATGGTCCTGTAGAACCCTAAAACTAGGGTTGCTAGGTACTAAAAGAAATGGCAATGCTTTTTGAGATATCATATATGTATCAGTTTTCACTTACAAAGAGTTTATTTTGGAAGGACAGTGATTCATTTTGCCAACCATCATAATATACTTTGATTAATAACTGCAATTCCAGTTTGGCCTGAATGATAAATGAATAGCAGTTAGGCACTATAATTTTTCAGTTCAATCACTGAACTGAATAATTGGGGGAAAATGGTTGAGAATGAAATGAAGAGAGGTTTTTTTCCCTCACAGAAAAAGTGTTTATTTGCCTTAATTACAACACAAAGCTTTTTAATTCCATTTTGAACCTTCTAAATAGATATAAAAGGAAAATTGGATTCAATTTATGAAACAACAGAATTCAGCAATGATCACATTATTCATCAGATATATTGACAGACAGATTCAGTTCTGCCTGACATGTATGACCCCATGATTCCATCTTCTAAAGCTGCTGGGGATTCAGGACTGAGTTTCTCTCGTGCTCATATTTTTTACTGCCACAGAAGTGAGCCATCTTTTGGTCCCATTTGGATAGTGACAGTCTACTGTCTGGACTATGTATCTTCCAACATCAAATATTTTATGCAAAGTGAAGGAACACCAGTAAAAGAAATTTCTAGTACTCGCGCACCAAAAATCCCTTTAGGAATAGTGTTTCAAACAAATGCATTGGTTTGAAAAGTCACAATACCCATAAGCTTTTCAAGGACTGAAAAAAAAGGAGATTGGCATTGCTAATCTATTTCTTTTTACTCAGCTGATGTCCACTGGAAATAATAAAAGGCTTTGTTGTTGGGTATTAATAAAATCCATAGTTAATTGGTTTGATTCTACATTGACCTTGGATTTATTGTATTTGTTTGAGGTACAATTTCATGAAGGCACCCACAAGGATCATCAAGTTCAACTCATTGAGATCGGGCCCTGGAAAAGACATCCCACACTATGTGCCTGGGAGTGTTATCCAAATGATTCTTGGAATCAGTCAGGCTTGGTGCCATGACCACTTCCCTGGGGAGCCTGTTCCAGTCCCCAGATACCCTTAGGGTAAAGAATCTTTTTCTAATATCCAACCTAAACATCCCCTGACAACTTCAGGCCATTTCCTTAGGTCCTGTCACTGGTCACCACACAGCGGAGATAAGTGCCTGCCCCTCCTTTGCCCCTCACTAGAAATTTGGAGACTGCCATGAGCTCTCTCCTCAATCTCTTGTTCTCCAGGCTGAGCAGACCAAATGACCTCAGCCTCTACTCAAGGCTTCCCGCCCAGACACTTCACCATCTTTGTTGCCCTTCTTTGGGCACTCTCCAATAGCTTTATATCCTTATATTGCAGCACCCAAAACTGCACACAATATTCAAGGTGAGGCCACACCAGCAGAGCAAAGCAGGACTTGCCCAGCTGGGGACGCTGTGCCTGATGCACTCCAGGACACTCCAGGTTGGCCCTCCTGGCTGCCAGGGCACACTGCTGATCAAAAATGACTGCCTCACAGAACTAGATATTTTTCATCCCATCCACAAACCCAGAGGCATAAAAATTTGGTCTGGATATGAAAGGTTACTGAAAATGAGAAATAATGCCTCAAAGTAGCAATTATTTTCTAAGAGAGTTAATTTTTCTGGCAACATTATTCCCACAAGTAACGGTGTTGTTAAATGGCCTTAATTCTGGATTCCACTCAAGTTTATTAAAGCAAGGTTTTTCCTCTTAAAATTAATCAAGGGAAAGATATTAAAACCTCATTCTTAAGTTCTGTCTTTGTAACAGCAGCAGCAGCAACCTGGAGATTCAGTGCATCTGGCAAGGGGTTGCAAGTGGGCTGTTAGCAGGAATATGTAGTCCTAGGTATTGAAAGTGTGGCATACTTAATTGTCCTTTAGAATGACACTAACAGGAGATTGCAACCAGAGAACTGTTTTAAGTTCTTCTGTTGGTGTAGGGCATCAGCAAGAAGAATGAAACCCCCTGTAGCCATTTACAACTCCTTTTTGAGTATCCATTAATAACATATTCCCACACCTGTGTCCTCAGACTCAGCAATGTTTTCTGTTTATCGAAGCAACAGTCACTGAGAGGCCTCCACCACAACCTTTCTCTCACCTTCCCCAGAATGCTGACAAGAGAGCTGACTGTAGAGCCTGAAGTGGAAATTGCTGGCCTCACACTTTTTGCACATTCTCCAAAATACAACTAAGCATCCACAATACACTGTTAAGCCATGCCTTGCTTCAGTGCTGCAAGGTGCTCAGGTCAGGGGTTTGCCTCACTGGGTTACATCAAGAAGTATTTGTTCTAAACAGAGTCCAGACTTGTCCTCACTCTGCCCCAAACCCTGCCAAGGAATGTTCACAAAACTTTTAGGCTAAATAGTTTGTGTGGTTCTTTCTCTTGTGTTTGTAAGCTTAAGTGTGGATGAGTATAATAGAGAAAATGTAAGGATTTTAATTTAGTGAGTTCTCTTTCTGATATATTTTACCAAAAACATGAAAAACTCACATAAATCAATCAAAGGTCATTGTGAATAGATTCTTGCACAACAGGGTGCCTGTACCTAGGAGGGTTTCTCTGCTAAGAACTGTTTGGTCACTTTATGGAAAAATACATTCTTGGTCAAAAAATTTTTCACCAACACATGACTGGGAAAATTCTTAGTAATCACATGCTGAAAATACCTTAGGCTTGGTGGAAGGAACAAAAAACAAGTTTCAACTGTAACCAGATAACAGAAGAACTCCTCCATAAATATCTCTTCCACTCCTGAAAAGCTTTTTTTAAATACAGACTTTAGGGGACAGCTTATACTTTTAGAAAATTGTTCTTCTGAGTAGAGTTGCAGTACAAATAAAAATAAATTAAAATAAAAGATAATTTAAATTTGTTTCACATCTGTACTATGAATTATTACAGGAGATTTCCAAGCAATTTTCTGGACCAATTTTCTCACCTTTCCAAGTATACAAGAAATAATGGCTAGAGACCTCAGTAAAGAAAGGTGAAACCTATGAACTCAAGGGATAATATCAGTGATTACTAATATTTTTATGTTCTCAGAATACATACTGTTCTCCATGTCACCTTTTAGCAGCTGAAAAAACACTTCTCATGTTACAGAATTGCAGGCAATATGGTCTCAGCATGAAATTGCTAGCATCCTTGAAGAAAGAGTACAACACAGCTACTAATTTTCTACACCTCTGGCCTGAAAAAACTTCATGGTTCAGAAGAATTCAGATAAATTTTAACACATTTCTCTATTCATCTGTTGTTTTTTGGGTTTTTTTAAAGTGGGGTTTATTACTCTAGGAAAGCATGGATATGGGTATTTCTAACAGTGCTAACATGCTCTCTGAAGCTAAAAACAAATCAAGCACCAATTTCAAGAGCAGCATCTAATCTTTTTGAAAAGTCATCTTACAGTCACTGTATCTCCTTTTCTACTATGAAAACAAGTGTCTGAATCATCTGGTTACCCCTACATTGAATCAGTTGGTTTATATTATGCAGTGTTGGGCCTGCAGAGGATGTGGAGCAAAAGGAAGATCCATACAGCCTCCTCCTACTCCTTGGAGCACTGCTAGCTGCTGTACTGAAACACAGACAACACCTTTTTTGTTGCCAGTGGTTGGAAAAAAGGCCATATGCTGCTAAAGTGATGGGTTTTCTCCATCTTTTCCTCCATTTCACAAGATAGGGCATGCTTTTTCAGAGTTCCTAGTCTCAAGGCAAGATGCAACAAAGGGGAAAACCTCTGCTTTCCCATTAATATGTGAGTAATTTCTAAGCTAAAAGCAGATAAGTGGAGTCTAGGAGCTGGTCTTTACCTGGCTGGCTCTTCTCTGACATTTTTCTTTCACAGAGACTCTCTAAATGCACTGTTGTGTCTCTCAAAATGGTCTCTAACTTAATCACATAAAATATATGTGATTACTGCCGAGTAGTATTCTTACTGCAGTATGGTTTTGCTGCTGCATGACAGGTTGTCAGGTATTATGTTGTAGTCACTCAGTGAAATATTTATGGCACAGTAGCCACTTTCTTCAAGATAGAGAAACAGATTCCCTAAGAGAGAGAGCAGATTTTCTCTGCTTAAATATCATCCACACCATCTCTGTTCTGCTGTCTTTAAGCCTGGCTGATCCCCATCAACAAGAAAATAGCTCTCTAAACCACATTATTTTTTGCTATTTGCATCTTCCTGAAAGCAATCCTGAACAGAGTGTGTGTGAGAGGAGTAAGAACTGCTGAGCAGCACTCGAAACTAGCTTTGTTAGTATGACTATTAGGTGAGCAGAGGGAATGGGGAGGTCTTCTAGAGCCACATTCTTTGGTTGCTTCAGCTTTTCCAACCCACATGTGCCTGTGAGACAATCAGAAATGAGTTGCCTGTTGGAACACTACAGTGAAAATGACAGTGTCCTCTTGGGATTAGCAAATCTCTTGTTCTCCAAAGCCTTGATTTCAAAAGCACAAATAAAAGCAAGAAGGCAGGAAGGAAACAATGAGTGCAATCCACAGAGGACATGATCAGCTCTGTTTCTTAGTTAATATCTGATTTATGAAGTGTAAAGTGTAGCAGCCTTTGATTCAGTTAACAATAGTGCTTCTGAAGCACTATTCAGAGATCACAACTGGCCTCCTGCCTTCAGTTGCAATACATGACAGAGACTTACAGGTTCAATGCAGAGTTTATGCCTGCTGTGATGCAATTCTGAATGTCACTTTTTATTTACAATATGATTTCCATTACATTGTAGAAGAGCTGAAACAAATAAACCTTTAAGAAGACATTCTGTGGTCTTCTACAGTTAACCTTTTAATAAAGAACAAGAATGAACATGCCTATTATGATGTTCATCCAAAACATTGGATTTACTGGATTTCTGAATACATATGAAAACCAAGAGTCTTCATAGAGCTCTGGAAGTTTCAGAGTTGTTCAACATTTTTTTCTCTTGATTGCAACCTCATTTAAATGAGTTGATGCCTCTCAGCTGGGGATGTCAGGAGCTTTGAAACTACCAGCCATATATTTCTTTGGGCAAATCTTACCATTGAAATCTATCAGCTGTTGCACAAGTAGCAGTTCTTGGAAATTGACTGTGACTGCAGAGAACTGCAACTTTTAAATCAATCCCCAGGAACATTATGTATATATAAATATATATAAAATACATACAAACAGACAAAATAATTCATTTGCTTCAGAAAGCAAATACTTTACAGAGCCGTTTTCCTGATCTCTTTACTTTTAAAGAAAATAGAGTTGTAAAAAGAGTCAGTCAAGTTTGCTCATTACTAATACAAAAAAATCTCATCCCAATCAAATAATATAAAATCTCCATTCTGAATACAGCTTTTATCTCTTCACTTTCATTTTCCCTACCATGTATGCATAAAGTTCCAGAAGAATCTGCTATACTAAACATACGCTTTCTGTGGAGCTCTCCAGTTAACTTTCAGCTGAATTTCCATTTGATTTCCTTCAATTTTAAAATATTAATCATTTTAAAAGTTTCATACTTCGACTTCTAAAGCTTTTCTGCTCATAGGGAACAATCCTCATTTAATTCAGGCAGTTTTTCTATATTCATAATTAACTGTCTATTTTATACTTCATCTACTTAAGTTCTCCTGTTAGGAAGATTATTAAAAAAAGAACATATATGAAAGTGTCAGAAGTTTCATCTGCTTGCATGGATCAGTAAATGAGATCTATCTTTATAATCTGAGTCATCAAGAGAATCTTTTCAGAAGATTAAAGAAATGGCCCTGAAATGTTCTGGCAATCAAAGTTGTGGAAAGTCAAAAAGCATACTTGCTGCTCTGTTCATAAAATCCATACTTTCACGAAAGAAATTAAAGCCATCTTTGGCCTTCTCAAACTTCAAAACTACAGCTTAGGACTGAGTTCAGGAGAATAGAAATTTAGTTTTAAATCTTTAAAGGGTGATGCAAGTCTTCTTGTAAGAAGTCCAGTTGGGACTCTACATATTTTAAAGTAGTTTCAAGAAGTGCACTAAAGTACAACAAATTGTATGCATTAAAAAAAAAAAAAAAAAAAGCGGCTTATCAAAGACCATGTTAATGTGCTGAACTGTCATGACAGGTAAAAGAATTATAAAAGAAAGACCTCATAAAATCACTCTACTATTACTCTACTATTACTCTACTCTACTAAAGTAAAGTTAGCAAAGTTAGCCTGTCACTTCTTCTATGTAATTTGCAAGTTCCTATGCAAAAACAATTTTAGTATGAAAACTTGTTAGCATAACAACCTATTCCTGGGTTGAAAAACAAGTGCACCTGCAATATCAATAGATTTGTCCCATGAGAATCAGTAAAGAAAATATGTAAACAATCCAAGAATACAGAATTTGATAGACAGGTAGAGTACATTTTACTAACCAATAGAGTAATTGGCAAGAAAGCTATTAACCAATTAAAGTCGCACACGAAGTCTGTAAAAACTACATAAAATTAATTGTGAAAATAAAGAATTAGCTTTGTCTACATGAAAATAATAGAATCTCTACTAACTTACTACAATACTGAAGCGCTTTTTTATGTAATGATCTGAGAATCTTCAATTTTATGGTTATCTACAACGTTCTGACCCACTCTGTTAACCTGGTCTTCTGGTGCACTGCCCGTTGGATTGCAGTAAATACCTGTGCAAAGGAAGCAATCAATCACCTGCTTATTTCTACAGCATTATGAAAAATGTCATAGTCATGACTCTCTTTTAGTGAGAGTTTCCTTCCTCTCCAGAGGCAAAGATGTTTCCATGAAGTTTCTTGGCTTATTTCTGAAAGGTATTTGCATTCAATACTATGAGGGGGAAAAAAAAATGCTGACAGAATGGAAGAAATAGTTAAGATTACCTTCCAAGAATTAAATGAGATTTGAACTGCTATATAAAAGAGCTATATCAACTGACATTTGACCATTTGAGGAACTCACTGTTTAAGTCATACATCATATAAAGCACTACAAGCCTGGTGCTAAGAGCTGTCAATTTGTCACAAATAATTTGGGAAAAAACGAGAGGATTTGATGTGTCACATGCCTAAAGTGTGAAAGTGATTGAATATATACAGAAAAGATGAACGCGTGTTTTAAGTAAAAATAGATCCAAGTAAAACTGTATTCAGAGCTTGATTAAGTAATGGCATTTGAGAACTCAGATCTTTGTCTGATATAAATCAATACTATTACTATAATTCTGCACAACACAAGCACAATATTTTTTTAATTTTTTTTTTTGCCCCACATAATAATTACACCCAACCAGCAAGAAAAAGAGCAAAGCTTACAGCACAGGTTTTATGAAGTTTGAAGAAGTCGTAGTGGAAAGCATTCCAATAAAATAAATGGAGCTTCTAATCCCTGTGAGTTCAGTAACTAAACTGAACATTTTCACTAGAAATGCACTGGCTACATGATAGATCTGGCATTGTAACCTTATTAACAATAAACCTAATGGTTATTTATGGATGTATTCTGCAACTGAACCAGTCCTACACTATTTGGAAATATCTCTCTACTAGTATACTGCTTGTACTTGATACCTCAGCCATTTAATGCAAGTCACTTGTGTCTTTGTTGTCATAAATTCTAGAAGAGGATTTCTGCTGTCCTCAGAGCTCTAAGAAACTTACTTTTCAAGATGCTTGTCTCTTCCTGCACACTGTGACTGTGGAATATCTGTCCCTGTCCCTATTCCTCTCTGTGTCCCTCTTCCTCTCCTTTTCCCTCTCCCTCTCCCTCTCCCTCTCCCTCTCCTTCTAACTCATTTTCTCTCTGCAAAATTTAGTTTTTCTGCACAGTGTTCAGATTTAATTGAAAAATTTTTTAAAAATTGTTTTTGTGAGTCATCAACAACAAAAAAATCAACAAATTTATCAAAAAGTCAAGCAGTAAAATTCAGTATTATAAACCCAATTTAGCGCTGAGGTAGGGCTAGGTCAGGCTGAGGTTCATAAATTTATTTTTCACAGAATCCCGACCCTGATGATGTTTTGCAAAGAACAGTCTTTCTGAACTGTGTTTTCTCCCTTCAGGAACTGCCTAATGGATTTCATAGTACAGTGATCACCAGCACAAATGTGATAACAGAAATCAGGTCTAGTAGTGTTTTTCCCTATTATGTTAGCAACAATGGAAATGATGTAGTAACCTTCACACTGCTCTGTATTTATTGAAGATCATAATGTTTCAGTTCTTACTTTTTTCTTGACCTTAACTAGATTCAATACTAATATTCAACAGGCCAAGAGGAAAATATGATATATGGTATGTGATATGATCTGATATGGTATGATATGATGCTATACTGACTTATTCCTGTTGAAATATTAAACTGAAGTTCTACTTTTTGTTAGCAAGCTTACTATTGTCCGTAACTACCAGGGAAAGGGATGGCTGTAGATTCTTTATCTTATTACAAATAACATGATATGGAAATTTAAAATACAGAAATGAAAAGCTTTGAAAAAATAAATCAATCAAGGTAGAATTCATTCAATGCTTTTATATAGTAAGATAAAAATACGCACATTTTCTGACAGTGTTGCTGGCTCTATCTTAGATAAACAATATATTGTTTGCAGAGAAAATTTCTGTTGATAAAGCCAATTAAAGCAATCACAGTTAGGAACATTTAGACCTGGACTTTGACACTCCACTTCACTGACTTTGTCCTCTTTTTTTAAACTGAGCAACAGATGATACAGCTCAACAGTCAGCCCACATATTTCAGCTAGGCTGGGGCAGCTAATCAAGTTCCTAACATTTTTGAAAACTAAAGAAGCTGCAAGTGAACCAATACATTGATGATACAGAGACAAAACCATTAGCGCAGTTATCCAAGGGTCAATAAATGAGGACTGCCGCAATCCTGTGTGTTTTGAAACTAGTCTGCCTAATTGGCTCCTGGAGTCTCACTTCAAAGATGCACTTTTTTTTTCTCATAAAAGAGACATAATTATTAAGCGCGAGATTGGGTCAACCTTGATGAGGAACAGAAAGAAAACCAAAATGGCTTCCCACCCTATCTAGTCTCTTTGTCACTAAAGAAATGACCAAAATCTGTGAGATTTTTTCAACTTTTTCCAATATGCAAGTATTCTTCCTCCTCTCCCAGTTATGCTGATGTGCTTTCCTGTCACTTCTTTTTTCTTTATTTTTGAACTTCATTTTTAAAACCCTACAAGTCTGTGCTGGTTTTTACTACAATATGTCAGATATGAAGAAGTAATGGCAATTGTTTCCTCCTGGTCATTGTTAAGAATCAGATTCTGCTGAACCAAATATAAGAGAATAATCAAATAAATCTAAAACAATACAGGAATTGATTCATATACACATCTTCAAATCAGACTTAAGATCTTTAATTTTCTAGTTCCAAGGGTTTTTCCTAGTTTTTAATTTTCTCCTCAGTTTATTCTTATGCATCTTCTGCTACAAAATCCTTTCTAGATCCTCTATCCCACTGAAATTGTTTTCCCAGCAGTAACTGATGTTTTATAGGGTATGGAGATATCGTGGTTATTTGTTGGTTGTGTTTTCTTCTTTTCTTTTTTTGAATGGGACATCATAAGAGACAAATCACAGAACTGACTTCAGCCATTTTTACAAATTCAAAGAGAATAAAAAACTCTTTCATTTTCACTAGTTCCTAATTCTTTTTTACTTGTCACTGGCACGTATAAATGACTGCAGTGTGGGCAAGGGTTGAGGGGTTAGAGAAAATAGAACAAGGGTAACTGCCATCCATGTACTGAACTTGAATCTCTACATTAACAGCTGAAAAGTGTTTTCCACCACTGGTCTTCACATCACCCCTCATAATTTATCCAATTCAAAACAAAAATATAAGTAGTATATTAATCCTTATATCTCTTAAGGGAGTATGTGCTTCCAAAGTACAATTTCCTTCCCCTTTGTAATAATCAGAAATCTGAAATTATTACAGAATAACATGTGAATGAACTATACTGTTTATTTTAAAACAAACACGTATTTCTAAATAACCCCTGGAGAGATGACCTTTGTTTATGATTAGTATGAATAATAGAACATTATCTTGGATGTTGTTCTCAAAAAAATACTAAGCAACATCTTCTACACAAAAATACTTTTAGCATAAAATGCCTTTTATTAGCTAATTATTAAATAAAAGATCAACCAAGTCAGATGTGATGAGGTTTTTGCTTTAGTTTTAGTGAACTACAATTATACAAAAATGGCTGTTGCTTTATGCTTCATCTTCTCTCACCTATTTGCTCAGTCTTAAGTCTGTAATTATATTTCAAGATTTTTTTTTTAAATTTCTTTTGTGGAGTTTTGAACCATTCTCTCTCTTAATTATTGTTGTTGACTCTAGTAAGCCCTGAAACTTTTGATCAATGTAATGATATATACATATGTAATGGAATCTGAGTGTTTCCTTTTAAGTGTTAGTAAGAAACACTTTAGGATACATCATGGCATGCAGGTAAAGTAACTGAAAAAATTATTAAAAAACAAACAAACAAACAAACAAACAAAATGTTCTAGCTAAAAATCTGTAAAGAATATCTGTTCTTATCTGACACTTCAGGGAATAGCCTAATGTAAAATAGAATGTTAATATTTCTACGAACATTCTTTTCTGTCCCAGCAGAATTCCACATAAACTCTAAAATAAAAAATCTTGATTTACTTTGAGAAATGCAGTCTCACTAGTTGTGTTTGATGGAATTGAGAAAATTATTTTGAAGACAAGAAAAGAGTATTACATTTACAAACTGTATTTCTTCTTTTAACTAATCTAAGACTGTTTGCAAAGGTTAAGATACAGATATATCTGTACTTGTTAGCCAAATTGATTTGTGGAATGATAATGATCTGTGAAAAAAGGGAGCCCTAAACCTTTAGAGATTAATCTATAATTGTACCTCTCCCAGTTTGGAGGTCTCATGCCACCATTCCTTGAGTGCTTCTGCTGACCCTGCTTGTGTTAACCACATGGGGTACTGAAAGACCCATTTTTTGACCAAGAAATGGCACAGAAATGCTGTGATGGGTGCCCCAGTCAAAGGCAGGAGCTCTTGCCCTGGCCTCAGGACTGTTTTTCCAGTTTGAGAGAATATTAGCAAGTTCTATCACATGAGTAGGACCTCATTTTTATGCTATGGAGCGTCTGCAGAATTTTCTGACTTGCATTTGTAAAATTTAGTGTTACAATGAAAAAAAAAATCATTTTGTAGGTGTTAAATATTTATTTATGTGCCCTGCAGCTACATTACTGTGCATTGTGGTCCTGTCAGACCTTATAACTAACTTGTGGATGAACAGAAAGGTGAAGGCATTCAATCTGGAGACTATCAAGTAAAACATGCATGATCCAGGAATTAGTACTGGCAGTTATTAGACAACACTTTTCCTCTGAGTCAAGGCATGAAATGCTTTGGAGCTGAATGAAATGGAAAAGAAAAATAATTTACTCAAAATAGTAAAGGATAATAACTCGAGCAACCTATCAGTTAAGGTAGTACCAATTTTTTTTTCTGCTGTGTTTGTCCCTTACATGTAACCGTGTTAGAGGACTGTCCTGCAAATATCTTCTTAGATTAGATCCAATTAAATATTTAAGTGCCTTCAAGTTAAACAGGCAGTTACTGTGCCTTTAAACTATTCTTCCTTTCCAGAGTTATGATCTGAGTCTGAGCTACTCTTCAGGCTACTGAGCACTACTCTGTACCATACCTCAAGTATTAAAACTACTGCTTAGAAACTGGAGCCTGAAATTCAGAGGATTGCTACTTGGAATTTATCTGTTGGGTTTTTGTTTGGTTGGTTGGTTTTGTTGCTGTTGTTGTTGGGGTTTGGGAGGGGTTTTTGTTTGTTTTCTGTGGGTGTTTTTTTTGTGGTTTCGTTGGGGTTTTTTTTAATGGCAATGGCACAAGAAGTACAAGGTTTTTCTTATTATCTAAAGAGTTGTTAATAAGTGATAGTCTGTTTCAGCATTCCAGGGGAAACTAGAATTCAAAGATCTGTGTGCAGAGAAAGCTCCTTAACTTACAGCAGAAAGACTATCTAGTGACTAAGAATGTTTTATCTCTCTCCTGTGTAATTGCTGAGGTGCAAGATCCCTGTCCTGCAGGCAGTAGATGAGAAAAAAACCTTATAGTTTTATATTAAAACTTCCCTGTCAAAGGCAAAGTTCCCTTAAATTTTGGTCTGCTGGTATTTTGTTGTTGTTGCTGTTCTTGTTTCATTCAACAGCAGTATGATCCAAATTGAAGAAGGGCTTGAGGACTTGAGCTTATTAACTTTGAAGACAATCTAACAATTAAACTGCAATTTTTCATACTATTTCCTGAGAAGGAGGCTATCCAGCCTACAAAACCTTTTTCTGTACGAAATACAGAAATTACAGAAATATCATTTTAGAACTTTCCATTTCCCTCCAAGGTAAAAAAATAAATATATACTGAATACTGTGAGAGTCTAATCACTATGGTGTGTAGACTGAGCAGTATCAAGAACCAGTGATTCCATTCATGAGTGCCTGATTCCTGTTAGTATCATTAGACATGAGGAAAAGGTCTCAGTGTACAACTCAAGTTACCTTTGGGTTATTCCTATAGTCTTTAGAATTCACTGATGCTTAGGCAAAAGTAAATTTCACATGTTCAGGTGCATGCACTAGAACCAAGTGTGCAGAAATCAGAGGAATTCTCATATAAAAATGTATCTGCCAAAACCTTGACATGTAAGCAGCTGCTGTATACAGTTTCATTTAAGTGGTAACTTTGGACTTTTGTAAGTCACCTAATTAATAATTTTGTTCTTTTTCTATAAGGATTAATATTGTGTATGTGTCCATAGGATCATCCATTTTTTTCTTGCTTATTTGTTTGTTTTAGATAATGACCTATTATTGGATGCAAGAATTCCAATTCACCTTCTTGAAAATTGCTCTTTAGAGCTGAAAGCAAAACAAAACAAATTCTGGAATTTTTAATCTTAGTAAGTATGTTTTTCAATAATTTAGAAAATTGTTGTCAATATTACCTTATTAGTGTTTGTATATCAAAATTTACTATTAATATCATCGAGAATTTTTGTCTTTATTCCTAAATGTTTGAATAGAATTCATCCTGCTTCTCTTCAGTAGTTTAATTGAACATCCCAAACTGTAAAATGCTGAAAGATCAGTGCTGAAAATAAAACCATTTTTTGTTATTTTGACAGGCTTCTGAAAGGAAATGGGTATTCAAAATTATTATTAGGCCACAGCATGGAAATTATTTTTATGACCAGATTTTTTTGTTGTTGTTGTTGGACCTTGGAGCCTGGCACTTTTATACAGAATATGTTACAGGATAAACTTTATAGCTTACTAGGCAAGGAAAGAAAAAGTTTCTATCAAGGAAAAAGCAGTTCATGAAAAACAACAGTGTTTAAACTGGGATCAGTTATTAAGAGTTAACTTCTCAAGGTTTTTCACTGCTGATTGATAGAAATCTAATCTGATTTCTTTTACTTGAAGTAATCCATAAATTTAACAAACCCTAGAAATGACACATAATTGTTTCTACTAAATACCAGCTGCCTGCCCCTGGCTCGGGCAGTGGGACAGCCCAGGCTGTGGGTCTCTGCCCTGTCTCTACCCCACCAAAGCCAGACCACAGCTGCCCTTGGCTTTGGGGCACACTAACACCTGCTCTGGGATCAGATCAGGTTGCTTAAGGCTTTATCCATTTAGGCTGTGAACACTTCAAAGGCTGGAGACCTCAGAGCCTGCTCAGACCACTGGCTCTATTGCGTGCCTGACCTCATGGTGAAAAATCTTTATCCTGTGTCCAGATCCAAGCTCTTCTGTTTCAGCTTTTGCCTATTGTCCCTCATTCTCCTGCTACAGGCCACCATGAAGATCTCATCTCCATCTTCTTCAACATTTCCTTATGGGCTCCAAAAGGGTTCTAGCAGGTTCCCTCAAAGTCTTCTCTTCTCAGGCTGAACAGGTCTGGTCCAGGTGATATATCATAGTGACCCACCACCACTTCTCTACCAGGCTTTACCTGTAAGTTCCTGATGAATTTTTAAAAGTTTAAGCATCAGAAGGTGTATTCTTGTTTGATTTATCTGAATCTAGTCCTTAGATAGGCTAAATCTACCCCAAGAATTTCCCCATTACCAAATAACTCTTCTTAAACAGTTGGAAATCACTTTAGAAGAGAGAAAAACAACAAAACAGCATTAATCGCCATTTATTACTTTGTCACATAGATTCAAATCTGAAATATAAAATTCCTTATTTCATTAATTTCTCTTTCATTGAGTAGAATTACCAAAGATGAGTCAAGGGTGCATATCAAAAGCACGAGTCATGTGCACAGTGAGCACCAGCTTGGTGAGATCTTGCTTGTCTAGTGAGTCACACACTGTGCCATCACCAGATCATGGGCATTCAGCCTGTCCAGCAGGTGGGTCTGGCTCCTCACTCTCTCCAGGTGCCTCCTACACTGCTTGTATCACACACTCCATGAGTAGGTCATGCATCCAGGCACTGGGATTCCCACAACTATGACTTCCCTCTGCATTCTCTTCTGTTTGGGGCCATCTTGTGTCATGTTACCTAATGGGACACTTCACAATAAGAAGGGACAGAATTAGATGAATGTACTTGTCAGAATATAATTGGGTGTGATAAAATTGTCACAAATATGTGATGGGAAAAATCCCATAGAGATTCACATTGTCACAGAGAGTTATGAGAGTCAAACTTTCCTGAGTCAATTTGCCAACTGCTCAATGATTCAACAGTGCTCTAACTGTATTGAGGTACTCTATTGAGTAAACTCTATTTACATATTTTTACTCTAAGAGACTGTATTTTTAGAACCAGAAATACATTCTTCGAGTCCAGGCATGTGTAATGTGCGGGACTAATGACACTGTTGTTCAATACATCTCACTTAATCTCCAAAAGCCTTTGTTTACATGCTGTATTTGTTTACAAAGGAAAATGAGAGAGGTAAGTGTTTTCAACTTAATCATTTCCCACAGCCACATCAAAAGACTCTGAGAAGATACTTGTGAATGCTAGCGTTTTTCTGTGTGTCTCACAGATGAATCACATACCAGTTCCTAAAACAGACTCCTGTGGTGATCTTCAGCAATGCTTGCACTGTGTGCCAATGTGCATTGTCAAACTTGTTGAAATTTAATTTTAATTCCACTGACAGTAGAAATTATAATAGTAAAATAGTACAACTTCCCTTTTCCTGCAACCTTATTTCATTAAGAACCAGCAATTTTATGGTTAAATGTCATTAAATGTGGCTTAATTAATTGTTGTAGAAGTTTAAGAGACATGTAATATGCCAAAGATCAAAGTTTCTGAAAGTTGCTGCATTGAAGTTTAATAAACAAAGTTATTTTATTGAAAAATGATAATGTGACATGTCTCTGAAATTTATAGGAACAGAATCATCTTCATAACCTTCTAGGAGTTGAAGAAGAAAATTGTATTTGATGTAACAGGGAACGTTGGTGATTTTTTTTAATGCAAAGCAATGTATTCTACATGCTTGCTATCAAGAAACTTGTTAAATCTTCTCCTGCCTTTGGGATGACACTTTTCATGACTTTTAAAATGAGAGAAGGTGGCTGTCTAGGAGAGATTGGAAACACTTGTGTGCATACAATGGAAGTCTACTATCCGTTGTGAAGTTAAGCTGGGAAGTTAGTCAGAAAATTTCCTCTGTAAACAATCTGGCTTCCACAATTATAGAAAGCATTTTGATTTTGATCACATTGCATTTATACAGAATTGTGTAACCAACAGGTAAGTATTAAAAAAAAACAAAACAAAATAAGATCATGTATTATTAAGAGATTTTTCTCTCCCACAAATTTAGTGGGGTCTTTTTTTTAAAATTTAATACACTATAATTTAGAGTAGGGTGAAATGAGCACATTTTGCTATGGAGTTCTCTTGCATGTAGATCAAATGTTTTATAAGTCCATAGAGATATAACCCTTGACTGCAATATTTGTGTTTTACATTGTTCCTGAAAATGATTTATGAAAGCATAGTTCAGATTTACATTTGTGTTGATAACGTTTCTTTGTAAAAAAAATGTACATGTTTGCACAACAAATGTGGTTATTTTTTCCTATTTATTTAAAATGTTTCTTACTGCAAGGTAGTGAAACTCACATATGATGTTGCTAAGCTTTGTAAGAGGCTTGCTGAATCTGAACACAGAAAAAATGCATTCCATCCAGATTAGCCAATTAACCAATCAATTAACACAATCTGAGTGTCTGTGGTTATGGTCATTTTATTCTAAGCAGTTCCAGGTGAAAATATAAAGGAGAAAAAGAAATAGAAAAGACAATGTGGTCCCAAAGTTTCCTTGTTCATTTCCATAGGAAGTGGTAATACTGATATCTATCCCTGAACTGAGGCAGATGAAAGCTGTAATTCATTCATTAACAAATTCAATTGCTAATGAATCTCTCTGGAGACTCTGCATCTAGAGAACATCTGCCACAAAAAGAGTGTTTTCTAAAGCTATGACCGACAGGTCCAGTTAATGAAATATACTCTACTGAAGTTGGTTTCTCCTTTAAAATCTTACCCAGGGACAGAACTAGCACAACCATTAGCTGCAAATTGTGTTAGCAAGAACAAAGCACAAATTCTGTTGCATTTATCATCTTGTTGTTTTTGGTTTTGGTTTTTTGTTTGTTTGTGGATTCCTTCACATTTTTAACACCATGGCAATAATTAAAATGTAACTATAATGTATTAATAAAATGTCATTAAAATGTAATAATATTTTCATGTTAAGCTTTTACTTGCCTCCTTAAAATCTTCTGGAATTCCATACCTATTAATTTCATGGCAAAACTAAGGTTAAAGATCTAGAAAAAATATGGGCAATTTTTTCCATTTAGCACCAAGGGGGAAAAAAATCACCTCTGAGTTGGTATCTCACGAATTTAAACATCTGAAAACATCTGTCTTTTCTTAAATTTTGAGTGCTTACAATTCCAAACCTGAGTAATATTTAAGAGAGAGTAATGAGAAGAGTTCCCATCCTTAACATTTGATAAACATAGAATAAATCATGCTAAATAAAAATATTGCCACAATAAATTTCTGGCTAGGGAACTTAACATATCCAGGTATCTAATAGGGCTATAAATAAAAAGCAATTTATTTTTATGACCTTCTGTAATAATTTGCCATTAAATTCTTTTTCTCTGATAAAATTATCCAGAATTCATAGGTATGTTTTTTGTTAGCTTATTTTTCATGTTCTTGCTCTAGATTTTTTGGGACATCTTGTTGTTTTTGGTTCTCTCCCTTTCTCTCTTTCTCTTTCTCTCTCTCTCTCTTTCTCTCTGTTTCTCTCTCTTTCTCTCTTCCTGTCTTTCTTCTGTCTCTCTCTTTTTCTCATTTTCTTTCCTTTTTTTAGGTCAGAATTTTTTTTCCAGTCTCCCCTTCTCATTTCATTTCTCTTTTAATTATACAAAATCAGTGTTCTATGCCCAGCAGAAGCTTCGTGACACCCACCACACCATCTTCTTCACACTTCTTGTGGTTGTAACTATTTCAGTACCTGCTCTTCCTTCCTTCCTTGGATGGTTATGTCTGTGTGTTTTCATACACATGCTGTCTTGGTCTATGTTAGTAATAGTAAAGGTTGAATAAAAGCCCCAGGTTATATATTCATTACTACAGAATGAAAAGACAGTTTTTCTTTTTAGTTCCTTTTCTCATGGCTGTCTGGACAGGTTTTTTTCTGGACATACATAACATCTCAACTTCATGGCTGCATCTAACTTTGATTTAACAGATAGAAAAGATGTTTGCCTGAAGACATCTAAGACGACAATAGAAAAGACGGTGTTTCTTTGCCCTTTTGTGCCTACAGTGATGGGTATTCACATCTCTGAAAATGAATGGTAAGGGTGGTCATTATAACTTGAAAACTTAGTTTAAGAGTTACAAATATTGTTTTTAAAGTTGCTATCTGGGAATTAAGGGACCTGCACTTCAGAAGATGAGATGCCAATGAGAACACAGGAGGACAGTATGATAAAGTATTCAACAGCCTTCATATTATTGGAAGGATCTTGCACAAGTCAGAAATTGTGTTCTTCTGTTTCTATTACTCCTTTTCTTCCTAGTTTTGTGCTTCCTGAGAAAAGAACTGTGCTATTTCTCCTTTGCATCAGCTCTTTGGTTGGATTAGTCAGGGAGCCCATTACCTTGTGTCAGCATGAGTGCAGTTATACAGAGTTCATGTTGAGTGGTGTCCAGTCTTCCAAGTTGTCCTATTATCCAGCTACATGATGGACTCTGTTTGATGAACAAATGCTTTCCAGCAAAAGAGCTTTGTATGCAAAGGATACTCATATTCCCCCTCCTTACTCATTTGAATTGATTGTTCAGTGCTTTGGAAAACTAACTTCCTTGTCTTGTAGTAACTCATGCATTTCAGACCACCCAAGGCAGGTATGGAGGGACAAAACCAGTGTTTGTACAATGCTGTGTACAAATTGAAGATAATTTTTTTTTCTGTTAAAAAACAAAATGAAGAACAAAAAACATATGCTGCCAAGCTAGTGGGATAACTATCAATCTCACAACTGCACGTAAATTAAAATAAGAATGTACTCATCAATAATTTATGTAAATCTCACAATATCCATACAGCTTTTTACATTTCACTAACCTTATAAAGAAAAGCATTGAGTACCTGGTTCAGCAAAAAATTGTTAGATAAATTTGGCTTATTTTTTTTTTCCTTCTCAGTTTATAAGTTTGTGCTACCAGAAAACTTAATACCTGTTTTTCTGTGCCCTACATCAAGACAGCATCAGATTTTGTTTCTCCCTAATTGGCAGAAGAATGATGTATATGAAATAATCAAAATTCCCTTGAGTCAGCAGGTTTCTCCATTTGCTTGTTGCATGAATGAATAAGAATTTGATGATTCCAGGCAAATTATTCCATTCAACAATGGAATGGAGCACTTTACATGGCTTAATCTCTTGCCACATCAGTTTTTGCTGTGTGGATTATTTTACAAATTATTTTCAACATTTTTTTTATTATGGAAACTTTAAAGGTTGGGAGGCAGGAGGCAGTTTTTCAACCTGAAATAGAGAGGCACTGCAAGAACTCCAATAGTTTCATTCATCATTGTTAACTGGAGTTTTGAGTCTTCTAGTATTTTGGGACAATGCAAATTGACAAATGTACTGACATTCAAAATTACACCCTCAGTCAAGTATTGGAACTTTGTGAAATAAAATATACCATTTTAAACAGCCCTATCTCAACCTCCAAAACAAATGGATTTCAAGTCTTTAGCATCATGTGATCCATTCTTGAGGATCTTCTGTTATCCTTATGACTTGCCAATTTAGGCAGAGCTGAAGATGGTTAAGGTTCCCCAGTAGGATTTTGAATGAATACCAGCCTTCAATCAAATCAGGGGGAAAAAGATAAAAAACTGCATAAACTACACACTAAAAATCACCGATCCTGTGGAAAACTGTCTGTTGCTTATTATCATTATGAATTAAAAGTCTAATGGACTTTTGTGCTCATAATAAGCTGGTCTGTCACATCAAATATAGTAATTTTTAAAAATTGCTGTATCGTCAAGGCAGCTGTGTGCCATCAAGAGAAAGGAAAATATAATCTGAGCCCCTATATATGGATTAAATCAGATGGATGCTTTTTCTAGAACAGATATAATCAAGTATTAATCACTGGGGAAGCTACAAGTCCCTGGAGTAACCTTCTTGGAGTCAGTCCACAAAAGTTGTATTGAGTACACCAAAAATCAACAGGACATGAATGAAGAGAGAAAAAAACTTTAACTGCAAAACAAATATTTTTTAATGCTATTTAAACTAATTACATACCTGGAATATATGACCTCAGGAGATACAGATGCTGCTACTGGATCTGACCTAATTTCAGCAATGTGAGGCTCAGTCCTCCGGAAGCTATCTCTGTTCAATGGGCCGTCAAGGACCCGTCGCATGACTCATAGAATGATGTCATCCCATTGTGAGATGCTCCCCCCAAGGGGAGGAGCCAAGCATTCCCACCTGGATATAACCCAGGATCTGAGACAGCACAGGAGCAGTTACCCACTGGACTCCCAGAAGACAGGAGCTGCCAGACTTTTCTATGGGATCACTGCTTCGAGGCCACTTCATCTGGACTGCTACCATCACCCTAACTAACAGGGTGCAAGGTTGTATTCTTTATTTTACTTCTTTCTTTTCCTCCTATTAAATTGTATTTTTCTGACTTGGAGCCTCTCACTGGTTTTCCTTTGCTCAAACCAGGACAATCGTCTTTTATTTAGAATGCTACCAGGGTTGGAGAGTATATTGCCTAAATTTATCTCAAGATCTACTGATTTTGGATTGTCTCAATTTTATCCTTCGGTTATTTCAACCCTAATATGGAAAATTCTGTAGCATGTCTGTTGGATGTTTATAATGTTGGCTACTGAATTGTATGTTAACCTTACCTTAATCTTGTGGGCTTCATTATAATACAAATAATAAAAAAACCCCAAAACTTGAGTATTTGAACTGCACAGTATCACCTGTCTTCTCCTCTCCCACGCCTGAAAGCATTGGAAGGTTCTCACGAGAAAAAACACGGCAATGGCTCCAACTCAGAGATACACTCCTAATTTCTGTTAGTTAAACAGAATGACTGAGCTGGCCTTTTGGCTTAATCTGTGTCACAGAGGCAAATACTAACACATCATTCATTAGAAACTACTCTCCATGGATCAGAGAGCTACAGGCAAACCTGGAAGGTTTAAAATGTATGAGTAGTCCCTGTCTTCTCTTTTTCTGACATTATTGACTCGGGTCTTACACCTTGAGCTTTACAGGCACTGGTAATATACCCTTGCAGATATAAGTTGTTTCAAATGAGGAAAATTGGAGTTTCATGCTATGTGACTAATTAGTATAAGAAAATCTTGTCTCCTAGCAACCTAGATCTGATGATGAACACCTGCCAGTCCAGATGGTTTGGGGAGGAATTTTCTAGTTTAGTAGAATAAAGTACTGTTGCTGGGCTGCTTCAAACTATTATTCAACAGGAATTTTGGAGAAACTCTGAGAAGTGATTATGGTGAAATCTTAACAAATAAGAATGTCCAAAATTGTCATGCTCAATTGTCATCACTTGTCAAGGTATGACTTTTAAATAATGCATGGCTGTTACATCTTATTGTGTCTATGTGTGCTAAAAATACACTGAACAGGCATAAACTTGGGAATACTGCAAAACTAGTAAGATGTGCAAAGTTACAAAATTTGTTTTCTTATTATAAGATTTTATGGTATTAATTGCAATCTATAGTTTCAAAAAACAGTATGTACAAACTTTTAGAAGAGATTGTTATAGGAGATTTTTGAAAAATTTCAAATAAAAAAATTCACATATATAAACTCTTAAATATGAATTGACTGGAATTTTACAACTTATGGCAATTGTTCAGAAGAGGCATGTGGAAAATTCTAAAACATATGTGTGTGCTAGAGATATTGTTGCAGCAACTTCATAACTTACAGATGAACTTCTGATCTCACTAATATAAAAGATACTGATGTGTGAAGATTTTTGTTTGCTATTCAACTCAGCAGTGCTCAGTACTTCTATCTACTCCCAGTTCCAAGAACTGACAGCTGCCTCAGCTGATCATCAGCTCTGCTTATTTCTCTTCAGAAATTGTTTCTTTTTCATTGCAGTGCCATATTATATTCAAATGTCTACTCTCTCAGATAAAGGGAGAAAACAAATGAAATTTTAAAAAAACAAAAACCAAATACACCTGAGTGCTTTCAGAGCTACATTTAATGTCTATGGTCCTGTCTGCTGTGCTTGGGAATTGTTAATGTTATAAATAGAGGCAGTAAGGCAATTTGAAGTAGATGAATTGCACTCTGGTAAACTGCATGAGAAGTAAAGGTGTGCTTCTAGTACCCTTTTGGGAAATGATGAATCATTGACTTAAATTCTCCAGAACAGAATGATTTGCAGCAACAGTAAGAATTCATAATGATGAGTCAGTCTGAAAACCACTGAAACCATTTCATTCCTTGTCCAGTTCCTTCCTTCTTAAAGGTAGTTCTTTTGTAAACTTGGAGTGTCTATTCTAAAAGGTTGTATCAGAAATTTTGTTTAATGCTTTCTCTGCCATATGTTCCATCCTTCAGTTAAGCAGTAATAGAATAAACATGAAAAATAAGGCCTATTTCTGTTTCAGTCAACACACTCTATGTTCTCTCACATGAGATCATAGAAGAAAATTCTGGTTTAACACTATCAAAATAAACATAATGTGCCTAGGACATTTCAAAAAGAAGTTCTAATAACCTAACATAATTGCTTTCATTTTATTTGAAACAAATTTTACTAGTAGGGCAAAAAACAAAAAAAGATACATGTGTAAAGAAATTCAATGTTCAATACTAGAAATGGGTGTCATGTCATTCCTGCAGAACCATATTATTCCAAAAATCTATGCAACTGTTGTCTGTTTACTCTAAATATTCAGCATGATTTACCAGGGATATTTGTAGGAACAAATTTCTTCTTTTCAAGTTTATTAACAATTGTTACTGTGCAATGAAAGCTGAAAGGTATGGCCACAAGTTGCAGTAAAATGACTTCTTTCTTGCTTAGTCTCCATGCCCACTCTGAGATCAAGTTATGTCTATGATCAACCTCAGTTTTTAGTATTAAAGACTGTATGGTGAGCAACCCAAATCTCTTAGGAGCATTCTTTAGTATTCTAAGTTAATCATTTAGACAAGTTCCAAGTTTTTTAATATTTATTTTACTCAGAAATTAAAGAAATGCTGTTTACTGGCATAAATGCTATGGAAATCAAAGTTAAATTACTTTTAACACTTATGCTGAAGGTGTTTGATCTCTCATTCTTTCAAGGATCGGAAACAATTCATAGAATACCAGCTTTGAAGGTACTTCAAGGATCATCATCTGGCAGATGAGCTTGCAAAGCCACTCTGCATCATTTACAATCAGTCCTGGCTCACTGGGGAAGTTCCAGATGACTGGAAGCTGGCCAATGTGACACCCATTCACAAAAAGGATGCGAAGGAGGATCCTGGTAATTACACAGTCAGCCTGACCTCAGTACCTGGCAAGACAATGGAAGTTTATACTGAGTGCCATCACACAAAATTTATAGANAGGGGTCTGTGCTGGGGCCGGCTCTGTTCAATATTTTCATTGATGACATTGATGAGAGTATTGAGGCTTTCATCAGTAAATTTGCAGATGACACTAAGCTGGAAGCGTGTTCATCTGTTGGAAGGTAGGAGGGCTCTACAGAGAGATCTGGAATGGTTGGATGGACAGGCAGAGTCTAACAAGATGCAGTTTAATAAATCCAACTGTTGAGTCCTGCATTTTGGCCAAAATAACCCCCTGCAACGTTATAGACTGGGGACAGTGTGGCTGGACAGTGCCTGGGCAGAAAGGGACCTGGGAGTTGTGGTTGACAGCCAGCTGAACATGAGCCAGCAGTGTGCCCTGGTGGCCAAGAAGGCCAAGGGCATCCTGGCCTGGATCAGGAATGGTGTGGCCAGCAGGAGCAGGGAGGTCATTCTTCCCCTGTACTCAGCACTGGTGAGGCCACACCTTGAGTTCTGTGTCCAGCTCTGGACCCTCAGTTTGGGAAGGACATTGAGATGCTTGAGTGCATCCAGAGGAGGCAACGAGGCTCGTGAAGGGCCTGGAACACAAACCCTGTGAGGAAGGACTGAGGGAGCTGGGGTTGTTCAGCCTGGAGAAAAGGAGACTCAGAGGTGACCTTATCACTCTCTACAACTCCTTGAAAGGTGATTGAAGTCATCTGAGGGATGGTCTCTTTCTCCAGGCAGCAACAGACAGAACGAGAGGACACAGCCTCAAGCTGTGACAAGGGAAATATAGGTTGGATATTAGGAAAAAGTTTTTCATGGAAAGAGTGATAAAGTACTGAAATGGCCTGCCCAGGGAAGTGGTGGAGTCACCATCCCTGGATGTGTTTAAAAAAAGACTGGATGTGGCACTTGGTGCCATGGTCTAGTTGAGGTGTTAGAGCATGGGTTGGACTCGATGATCTCGAAGGTCTCTTCCAACCTGGAAATTCTGTGATTCTCTGGTTCTGTAATTGATCCAGTGAGAGCAGAACATAATTATTGGACAGATACACTCAAAGCAACAAGACAAGAAGAGTTCATCATAAATACATTCACTATAATGTGTTAGTTAATTTATCCATCTGCTCTGAAGATATGAAAGCTTTCTGAGGCTTTTTTAACATATGAATGGAGCAATAACTTTGATGAGGAGTAGAGAATGAAATTTTATGGATATGTTGTCTAACTCTGTAGATGAGGGCAACAAATCAAATAGAACAAAATAAAAATGATAGAAATTCAAATTCTCTAGTTGTTTCAATTATTGTGGGTTTGTGTGTTTATTTGTTTATGTTTTGCCTAATGTGCCAGTGCCTTCTGAGAGATAGAAACTGAGTTACTTTTCAACAGAATCAAATTAAAATATAAATTACAAGCACTCTCTCTGAATCTTGATTGATTGTGGATGACAGAAAGAGGTGTCAGGAAATTGTCACAGGAAGGTTACAAGGAAAGGCTCTGAAAATAAGGAATGCTGATTGGGTGAAATTCAAAGACATTGAAACTGTAATTTGAAGGACAAAATCTACATTTAATCTCATACTCGTATCCATACTCTGGGTTTGGTTGCTCTGCCACCAAACCAAAATGCCGTGAAAGTACTGACCTGGCAGGTCTTCCACTGCTCCCATTACTGGTAGAACTGGAAATCCAAAATTACTTGAGCTTTTATTTCTTGTAAGATTTTTCAGGGAGGAAAAATTCTGACAGCTATTGAAAACTTCCAGCTGATATTCTGAAGTCACAAAGTAATGAAAGGATAAAATCATCCTTTTCTCCTTCCTCTTCACACTTTCTGAATATGAGGGTGGTACTGAATAACTGCTGTCTGTGAGGTATAGATTTCTAAATAGTCTGCCTTGATTAATATCTGTATATCACTTGTAAAACATGCAAACACAGTGTAGATCTCCCACATAAAGCAATGTCAGAGCTCCTCAAAAGAGGTGGACAGAAGTGCCTTGGCTATTTGGATTCAATCTGTATTCACTGTTGAGTTACAAGTGAAATTTTTCTTCTTCATTCTCACTGATTACAGATGGATGCATACTGCAGTCTCAGGACATCTGTCTAAGTCTGTAACTCCAAGTCTAATGATATCTGTTGGCTTAGAGACTCTTCAATGATTTATTTTGGTCCAGCTTCAGTGTGACTGCTGAACAAAGTCTGGATCTGAGAAATCTTACAACGCAGCAGGATGCACAATTTTTTCAGTGGACTATATTCAAACTCAGTGTAGGCTGTACAGACCAATTAATCATATTTGTTCTAGACCAGAGCTCCTGGGCATAGTCTGGCTTTATATATTAACTACAAGAAACAAGTTATGAAATGTTACATTAAAAATCCATTGGCAGCAGTGAATGACTATATCCTTCATGCTGTTGCATAAACTTTCTACTATAAGCACAAAGAGTGCTTAAAACATTAATGTGGAGTCCAGAAGTCCTGCAAGGAAGAAAAATGGAATATTACCATATTTTAATAGTAAATAAATGGGAGGAGAGAGTCCAGTTTGCAAACACAAATCCACCATTCAGACTTCACATACGAAATAATCTAAACATGCACTTATTGATCTGATTTCCAGTCACCATTCATAAGTCAATACTATTTAAGAAAATATATTTTCTTCTACCATAAACAATGTTCAAAGTATTTATACATAAACAGTGTATGTGGAACTATTCTACAGGAACTAAAGCCAAATTCCAAACTCTGCTACTCAGTCAGCAAACAAATCATGATGCAGAAGTTACCCACATAGAATCCACAATTAAAAAAGGTTAACCAAAAGTAACCAAAACTTTCCATTCTGTGCTCATTATTGACATGAAAGAAACAGAAACTTGCAAAAGTTACCTAAGGATAAATTGGACCTTATTTGAAGTTAGCACTGCTACATCATTCTCTCCTACATAATCACAGGAGAGACTGCATTCCTTAACTTGATTCTTCTCACAGGATTGTCTCCTACTTCTCCATCTTGCAAGTAAAATAAATGTACTTAAAGATTTTTTTATTCTACCCTGAAATGTCCATTGTTTTCTCAAATTTTGACAAAACCACTTTCAAACTACCTAAGGATACACCATAAAAAGTGTTGTCCTTTTAACTGAAACACATAGTTGATAATGCAATATGATTGTAAATGGAAAATTATTGAGGAATGTAATATTACATTTAATGTTCTAATTTAAAAAAATTAGTGGAAGCTAGTAAAAAAATCATAGTATTAATCAGAAAATCAGTTTCTAGGCACTTGAGTACTGTTTTATTACACATTTTATTGTTTTTTTTATTTTTAGTATGTTTTCCTCTGCATCTTTTCTGCTGCTTTCTGGCTCAGTTCTAGAAGGTATCCTTGAAATTTAATGAAAATCAAAATTATAATACTGCAGCTGCTTCCATTCAAAGTATTTATTATAACAGATTTTCTGAATTATCCAGAGATATATCACATAAGCATTTCTTAGATAAGCAGCTCCAAGCTTTGTTTGTCTGTGAAGTGCTGGGGACCATCACTATTGAAACAATAAAAGATGAAGTGAAAAGAGCATCGATGATGTCAATAGCAAATCATACTGAGCCCTGAAGTAGGTTTGTCTTTTACTGCAGAAATTAGAGTATTCCAGGCATACTCCTATAAAAGAATTATAATACTAGTACAGCTTTGGAATTTGGAGACAGAGCATATTGGGGACATTTGTGCACTAAGAATGATGATTACAAATGCAAGGTATAATTTTCAGTCTGTAAATAAATATATGGCACATAGTAAATCAAATTAAAACTCTAGTAATTCAATGCCCCTGAGGTCAAATGAAGACAAGGTTAGGATGAGATGCAGCTATTCTCTAACAGATAGGTTGTGACAAGGCAGAGCTAGGAAAGCAGTCTGTGGGTCAGGATCAGTAGGTCTATAACCAGGTTATAACTGAGGTGGAGCCTACAACATTTCTGGTGTGCCCCAGGCTGAGGTTAAATAGAGTTCCTGGGATGACTGGTGTGGGTGGAGGCTCCATGTGAGTCTGGTCAGGGCCCTGAGAGAAATACTGGTGAAAGAAAAACTTCATAAATTCTTTTATGGTGGAGTTACATCTAAGGAGAGGGTTGTTGCATGAGAAACAAAGCTGGATGAAGAACTGGAGTAGAACAGAGAGAAAACACTGGTGATAATCTTTTTTTGTCCAGCAGGACAGATCTGAGGTATTCAGAAGATGACTAAAACATCAGTAGAGAGATGTCAAACTTTATTTAGTCTTTCCTTATGTTTAAGAGTTAGGTTATTCTTCCAGCTGGGAAAGAAATGAGGCAAAAAGATAAACAGAAATGTAATTTGCACACTGTCTGAGAATATGTATTTGGGAAAAATTAGTGAAAACTGCTTTTTCCTCACCTTTTCTATTTGAAAGGTGGTGCAGTGCTAAGTGCTTCCCTCAGAAGTGTATGGTTTAGCTATTAACTTAGTCAAACACACAGGTCGTATTTCAAGAAGAAATACTGATAGGACAGGGACAAAGCTGAAACAAAATTATTTGCTAGGTACAAAACCAATATTATTAAGGAATTTACCAAAATAAATTAAGAAAATCTTCGGAAGGTAGAGCTGCCAACCATTTAGGCAATTTGATAATTCCTGGTACTTTTTCCAAAGGTTGGATGGGGCAGTAGTACTGACCCTCTGGGAGGCTCTCCTTTAAACAGCAGCAAATCCAGAATTGCTGCTGGCATCTTCATCTGGTTTGTGCTGTCCAGATTCTACTTCCTTGCATATCTTTCTTCTGTAGAATAAGGCAATACAAGTTTTTGTCAAAACCAGATAAAGCTGTGATGTTAGGATACTATTCCAATCAGTCTGTAATATTTTATAGCTAGAAATTTCAAGATGTTGAAAGAACAGTAGAGAGTAAGAAGAATATCAGCTTTAAAATAGTGTTTATTTTCAAGAGCATATTTCAGCTTCTAAATTCTTTCAAGGTATTTTCAAATAAAAGCAACTTATTGTGCCAAATTTTATAGCAGAGTTGTTCCATTTCCTTGTTAACTCACTTCAGTCCAGATGATAGGCTCACTTTGACAGGATTTTTAATTAGTTTCCATATGTGAACTTTCTGTACCATGTGGCTCTGAAATTTTCTTTGTATATGGAAAAAGCCCAAACAATTTAAGCAATTACAATTATCTGCCTGCATCAGTTCTAACATTCCAAAGACAGATGGCTTTGACAGTTTTATTATTCTCCATTTAGGGGTATGGTTGATATATATAAATATATATTTATA
>VWYP01002652.1:2868-17059 GCA_013400435.1 Pycnonotus jocosus | reverse complement strand
GTCACTGCTCTGTCACTGCTCTGCCAGCACAGGCCACAGGATTAGAGCCCAGGACAGTCTGATCCACACTGGGCTGTGCCTCATTCCAGTTCCGGCATTCCTGGTCCACAGAGGAGCTGGAAGGGAAGCCTGGGGTGAAAGCTGCTGCTGGAGGAGCCGGGCAGTGCCCAGCTGCAGCTGGGGAGGGTCCAGCGCTGTCCCAGATGTGCTGGGGCTCTCTGATGTCAGAGTCAAGGAGCAGCGTTTGAAGCATCACTGGAAGGGTTCCCAACAGGAGCAGCTCTTTATTCCCTGACCTGAGGAGAGCAGCTGGCCCTGCCTGCCTTGTGTTAGCCCAGCAGCAAGGAACCAGCCAGGGGGGGCCAATTCCCTGGGAAAATGCCCCAAGCATCAACCTTCAACCTTTTCTCTTTGTCAGCTCTGTGTCTTGCTGCTGCCTCGAGCCAGCTTTTCTCCATCAGGGATTCCTCACCATTCCAGGGCCTTGTGCAGTGACCCAGGGGCCACGTGGACATTCCAAAGCCTTGCAGGAAGTTAAAGGGTTCCAGTTTCAGGGTCCTGTGCAGTGACCCAGGGGCCATGTGGACATTCCAAAGCCTTGCAGGAAGTTAAAGGGTTCCAGTTTCACAGGGCTGAGCAGCAGAATGTTCTGAGGTGAGGTTTGGTGTTTCTTGGTACTGGGGGGTGGCTCTGCTTGGCTTGAGCCTGGTGGGTTGGGGATGTCTGGAGGTGGATTGTGGATGCTGGAACAGCTCCAGCTGTCCCCAGCAAAGCCCTCAGTGCCAGCAGCCCCTGGGACTCAGGGCTGTGTCCCTCAGCCAGAGTGTTTGGAGGTGGGAAGGTGCCTGACTCAGATTTTGCTTAATCCTGCAGAGTCCTAAAGCAGGGCCCCCTGTGGTTTGGATTTATTGCCTGCTTAGATCAGACAACACTGGTGCAGCAGGAAAACAAAGCACTGGGTGGTCCTAGTCCTAATCCTAGTCCTAATCCTAACACAGCTAAACCTCAACATATTTCCACCAGCAGGAAAAGTGAGGACTCATTTTGAACAAAACCACTACAACCAACACAGGTCAGTGTCTGGAGCTGAGACTTTGGTGGCCCAGAATGAGCTTGGACAACCTTTTAAATCCAGGGAGAAACCTCCTGAGCAAATTTGTCTCTTCCTGCCACTGGGAATAGAAATTTGCAGCCAGTTTTCCAAAGGTGTTGTCCCATCCTTTCCAGAGTGGGATTTGAAGCAGCTGAGGAACTTGCACAAGAACGAAAAACTAAGCAGGGCCTGACCCTGAGGTTTTGGTGTCCTCAGAGAGGAGGTGACACCAGGGAAGGGCAGGATTTGTGTTGGCAGGAATCTGTGCCCAGCCATGCCACCAGGAGGGACAGGGCTGCTGTGGCGTGGCAGCCACCACTCTGTGTGTGACAGTGACACAATTGTGTCACCCAGCCCATCCCCTCTGGTCCCTCACCACCACAAACCCACAGAGGCCATGGAAGGATTGTGCTTTCTGTTCTCAAGAGGAAAAGAGGAAACTTTGAACAGGGCTCTGGGCAATCTGAGGTACCTGTTCATTGCAGGGTTTGGGATTAAATGGACTTTAAAGCTTCCTTCCAACCCCAAAATTCTGTAATTCCATGATTTTGTGCCCTCTCCACCTGCTCTTGTCCTTTCCTGACACATTTATTGCTTTGGCCATTGCAGCCTCAATTTTTGGAGGTTTCTGATCTTTGTAATCTTCTGATCTTTGGTCTTTTAGACAGCAGCATTTTGTCATCACAGTGTGGGCAATAATCATTCCATAACTGCTTCTGTCTTACAGCAAAGGAAAATAATTCTGACCTGGACCCAAAGGAAATGTCACACACCTCAGGCCAACGAGGGAAAATTGATCCTTGTGCTGACAACTGAACAGCCATGGAGATGTTCTTTTGCCACTTGGAAAGGTCATCTTCCCTCTTGCTCATGTCCTCCCAGACACTGTCTGGCACGTGCCATGGCCTGCGTCTCCATCTTGGTGACGTCCCCAAATCCATCTTCCAGTTAATTGTCATGGAATATTCACCAGAACCATGGAATATCCTGGGTTGGAAGGGACCCCCAGGGATCATTGATCCAGCCCTTGTCCCTGCCCAGACCCCCCAACAATCCCACCCTGGGCATCCCTGGCAGCGCTGTCCAAAGGCTCCTGGAGCTCTGGCAGCCTCGGGGCCGTGCCCATTCCCTGGGGAGCCTGGGCAGTGCCAGCACCCTCTGGGGGAAGAACCTTTCCCTAAAATCCAACACTGGCACCGTCATCTGCAGCTGGGTGATGCCCCTATGCCTCACTCGGGAGCTCCTGGGCTCCTGTCTCAGCTTTTCCAAGCAATATAAAAGCTTGGGATGCTCTTCACCACGTGCCTGGCGCACAGCTCCGTGTTCCTCTGGCTGTCCCTTCAGTCAAGCTGTTGCCAGGCTGCAGCAGAGCTGCCAGCACAGAAATTCCTACAGGGAAGCAGCTGTTTTCCCTCTAATCCTGCCCAGGTGTGTCCCAGGGAGAAGCTGCTGCCCCACCTGACAGTGCCCTGCAGAGCAGCGCCGTTCCCACTGCAGCGGTGAAGCATTTTAATTAATTGTCAACAGTTTTTTAATATATAGATTTAGCAGCTCTGCCTGAGTAAATGCTGTTTGAGAGATTAAATTCTGTTTGGATTAATGGCCTCTGACAGCTTTTCCTGCTTTGCAAACAAAGTGGGTTTGAAGTGTAATAAAACAGAGCATGGGATGCATTGAACACGGGGAGCTGCTGGAGCTGGGAGCCCAGGGAAACCTCGGTATCCTCCATCCAGAGGAGCCCTCAGGGTGGGAAAACACAACTTTCCAGCACAAAGGGCTTTGTCTGATGTGGTTTGTGCTCTCCCAATGCCTGGTGTCCTGTTTTTCCACCTCCATCCCCACTCCAGGCACACCCTGGGCCATTCCTGCTCCTTGGGCCATGGTGGAGAGGAGAATAAAGCACATTGTTGGAGTTCTGCTTCCCAGGAAAGCTCAGAGAAGACAGGTTGTGGATCCCAGGATCTGGAGTGGGTTTCCCCTGGTTTTCCAGCCAGTCCCAGCTGGATCAGCCTTTTAGCTGGAGCAGGACAATGATTTATGAAGCCTTTCCAGCAGGGCACAGCTCCTGTTCCATGCACAGTTCCCATTCCATGTTTTGGAGGCTGAGGTGCAGTTTAGAGACCATGGAGAGAGGGGAATGAAGAAACAGAATCACCAGGAAGCTGCAGCATGGGCTGAGCCAATCCTACAGGAGAGCTGCAGCCACCTGGAATCTCTGTCTCCAAACCTCAGGAAAATGTCCTGGCAGCCTCCTCTCCAGGAAAACACAGATTTCCTCCTTCCCATGGTGTAACACAGACATCCTCTGGGCTGCTGGGAAGAGCAGGAAGGACCTTGGAGACAATGCCCACATGTCCAGGGGCAGGACTGGGCTCCTGCTCACTCATGCCCCAGGTTTATAAACTCCCCAAGACACAGACGAGGCTCAGGAACCGGGAGCTCTGGAAAGGATGTCCCACCCAGAATAACTCTGTCATTTGCATGGAAACCTGGCACATCCTGTCCCCAAGGCACCTCCAAGAACCCTGAGGTGCCTTCACTGCACATTTCACAGAAATAGTTCAGTGGATGATGAAGTTCTGGTTCCCCATTCCCAGGAAATTTGGGTTGAGTTTGTGTAGCTTTGGTTTGGATCTCAACAGGGGCATTGGTCCAGAGCCCACCCACCCTGATCTGTCATTGTTCAGAGTTTTAGGACGCCTTGAGCTTCCTGCTCACAGAATTTGGGAGTTGGGATGCACCAAACCAAAAAGACAAAAATCCAGGAGAAGGAGGAGCAGCAAACTCCCTTCAGCTGAGCAGGTGCCCAGCTCCTCTTTGAATGAACTTGGTGAATTTCTGAGTGTTTTAACGTGGAGGCTGCAGAACTCCTGAATGAGGATATGTTTTATTCATGAAAGTGGAACTTACAGACATTAAAGCACACGGGTTGTATGACAGCTTTATGAACTCGAAATGAATGATCGTAACAAAGGACTCCAAACGTATTAGGAAGTAATTATCAAATAACTCGTTAATGGTATCCAGGAGCTCTATAATGTGACAGAGCACTGCTCTGAACTCCAAACCCTCATGTGATCATTTTGGGGCTGGGAAGGAGCAAACCTCAGCTTCAAAGGCAATGAAAATGTTCATTACAAATAACATTCAATAACTAACAATAATCAGGATTAATGGCACTGTCAATGCTGATTCAGCCAGAAGGAATTTTTTTTTGAGTTAAAAGTGTACCCAAAAATCATTTGAAGCAGAAGTTGTTTTCCCAAATCATATTATTTCACGGCAAAATCATTTCCTTGGACACACACTGCCCTTCTCGGTGTGGCTGAACATGGATTGCCTTTCATCCAGGATGGAGGCAGAGGGGATGATTAGAGATAAGGGGTGTTATCAACAGTAATTCACTGGAGCATGTGCTGGATCAATGGGAGTCTTTAAAGTGAAATTGTGGTGTCTCCTTCCTAAAGCTCTGCCTTAAATCAGCCCCACGTGGAGGCACAGAACCCACGGTGCAAACTCTAATAGTGTAAAACTGGAATTGCCACCTCTCAGGAAGCTCCAAATAACCCAAAATGATATTTTACCCTATGTTGATTCACAAAGCAGGTTAGAAAAATCCTCTAAATATTTCATTTTGGCACTGCAAATATTTTGATTTGGCTGCATTTTTAACACTTTAGATCCGTTCTTGTATCCATAGGCAGATTATCCATGTTACACAATACCTGTGCTGGTAGCACTGGATTGGCCTCAGTGCTTCCACGAAGAAACTGATCCCAAAATCCACCCTGAGCCTCCCCTGGCCCAGCCTGGGGCCGTTCCCTCTCCTCCTGTCCCTGTTCCCTGGGAGCACAGCCCGACCCCCCCGGCTGTCCCCTCCTGGCAGGGAGTTGTGCAGAGCCACCAGGTCCCCCCTGAGCCTCCTTTTCTCCAGGCTGAGCCCCTTTCCCAGCTCCCTCAGCCTCTCCTGGGGCTCCATTCCCTTGCCCAGCTCCGTTCCCTGCCCTGGACACGCTCCAGCCCCTCCAGGTCTCTCTTGCCAGGAGGGTCCCAGAGCTGCCCCAGCCCTGGAGGTGCCCCAGCAGTGCCAGCACAGGGGACAGGCAGTGCCCTGCTCCTGCTGCCACCCCAGGGCTGGCACAGCCCAGGTGCCCTTGGCCTCTTGGCCACCTGGGCACACCTGGGCTCGTGTCCAGACACTGGCACCAGCCCCCCCAGGGCCTTCTCCAGCTTCCAACCTGGAGAATTCCATGGGGTTGTTGTGACCCAAGGCAGGATCTGACACTTGGCCTTGTTGACTCTTACCCTGTTGTCCTTGGCCCATGGATCCAGCCTGTCCAGATCCCCCTGCTGACCCTTCCCACCCTGTCCAGATCCCTCTGCTGACCCTTCCCACCCTCCAGCACATCCACACTCTCTCAAATTGGTGTCATCATGAATTTGCCAAGCAATGAAATATTACAGAAAATTTTAACCAGGGCTGGCCCCAATCCTGAGCCCTGGGGCCACCACAGAGGAGCTTTCCCAGGCCCCAGAGGAAGAAGCAGTGGCTGATGTTTCTGAGCCATGTCCCTCATCCCTGGGAAGGGTTACTGGGCCAGGTTTGGAGCACCATAAACCTGCAGATGTGGTGGTCAAGCCAATCAGAGCCCCAGGCTGTGGAGAACTTCCAAATTCACTGATGTGACCCTGCAGGAGGGTGCCATGAGTCTGGAAATGCTGCAGCAAAGCCTCAGTTTGCTGCTGTCATCCTGGCATTCAGTGATCCAAGGTGTCCTGATTCCCCAAAGGGGGAGCTGGATGAGTCCAGCAGCTGGTTGGTACCAGCCAGATAAAAAGGGCCACAAATAATAAATCAGTGACTCAGGCCAGAATAAATAATCTCCTTCCCCCTGTGTTCTTGGCAAATGGGCTCAAGATCACAGCAGAGCCCAGAGGAGATGCCCATGGCTGGGAAGGATTTAGGAATTCAGGAGCCTTTTTTTGGACCAGGCAATTATCAGAATAGAAGGACCTGCTTTAATTATTGGTTTGTTTTTCTGGGAGTGCCAAGCAGCCACTCCTGCTGTAATGAAGGCACTGAACCAAGGGGACTCCTCTGAACCCAAAGGCATTTAATCCCCAAAGCTCCAGCTGGGGCCTCAATCTGCCTTTATTTGGAGCCAGGAGCACAGGAAATGAAAACACTGGAAAAATGGATGTGCCCCACTTGCTGCTGCAGAAGACACTTCACTGCCACTCCCAGAAATATCCCTTGATTCTTTCACCCATGGAAGCAGTTTTGTTATCACAGAACCACATTGGGTTATTCTGGCCCAATTTACCAGTGGCAGCCTTTGATCTGTGTAATTCCATTTGCCATTCACTGAACTGGCTTTGGTATTTTTCATTCAACGTTTATTGTAGAGCTTTTAACACACAGGTCCCAATAGTGAGCCAGAAGCATTAATTTGGGGGTTTAGATAGAGCTGCTGCACTTGTTACTCTGCAGTCACCCCAAACCTGATGAATCTGCTGGATGGATGGGTTGCAGGTGTGGTTTGGCTTGCTGTCATTCCAAATTCAGGATGGAGGTTCTGGAATCTTCTCCTCCTCCTGAGTTCATCCTCTCAGCTTCTCTCCCCTGTAACTGTGACCTCTTCTCCCAGCCAGGGCTTTGCTCCCTTTGGCAATTCCTGCACCATTTGAGCACCAAGGACAGGTTTCATTCCAGATGCTGCCTGAGCCTCCCTTAATCTCATCTCTTCCCCTCCATTATCACATCTACAGAGCCCTCCTTGCTCTCATTTAAATGGAGTGACAGGAAAAGCTCCTTCACCTCTCTGCCCTCAGTACCTTTTAAAAGTCCAACCCTGACACTCCACACTCAGGGTTTTTCATTGTATTTCTGCCTTTCCCAATGGCAAGAAATTATTCCCCATTCCTCAAGCCCCACTTCAATGCACTAAACTTTGCTGAACTATTAATTACTTATTAATTGGATGTTGCAAACAATAAACATGCCAGAGTGTCTCACCATCTAAGATTTAGCTCTTTAATAAGAACATCCAGGAGCTGAAAATCTGCTGGTATTAAACCTTTGGAGACAGAGCAAATTATAACTTCAGCTTTCTTTCTCAAACATGTTCTTAATGTTGGAAATTTTAAACAGAGGGGAAAAAACCACACCCACATAAAAGAAACTGTGAACAAATTGGTCCTGAATATGAGTAGTTCAGCAAACAAAAGGTTCTTAACCAGGAGAGTAATGGCAGATTTCCAAACACTGGACTGAGGGACCGTGAATTCCTTCCCATCCCTTTAATCTCTACAGAAACTTGATCTTAGCAGGATGATACGAAGGACTTCACCCAGGAAATCTCCTAATTCCCAGGCAGCTGGGAAAGCCTCGGATCAGGGCATGACCTGGCCAAATCTCTCAGGAGCTGTTCCTGGGGATGTCAGGATCTCTCTGTGGTTTGTTTGCCCGTGTTCAGCTGGGGGCAAGGCCAAGGGACTGGAGGATTGATGGCTGTGGGATAGGGCAGGGTGTGCTCAGAGGAGCCTGTGAACACCAAAAGCTCTTAAATCTGTCACTTCAGCTTCCCCTCACAACCGCAGCGAGAGCAGCAGGCGGAGCAAGGAGCCCTGAGCCTGTGGAAAACCTGCAGGGCCACTGGTCAGGGATGGGTGTGAAATCCTCTGATCCCAGGACAGCTGCAGCCCTGCCCAGCCCAGGACAGTCAGTGGAGCAAGATACAGGAAAATCAAGGGTAGGCTTGCTGGAAATGACACAAAGTTTGAAATTTTGTTATGTAACTTTAGTTGGGGGTTTTGTTCGCTTTTGCCCAGGGGAAGGGAACTGAAGTTTCTTTTCAAAGGAAAGTTCCACCAGTCGAGGCCTGATGAGCTGAACATCTCAGCACACTGGGAGTAGCACAAAAGATACCAAAAGATAATGACCATTAATGACCATTAATGACCATTAATGACCATTAATAAACACCAACTCCAAACATCACCCCTGGCACGGTCTGAGACACCTGGGCTGGGGAAAGGGAGGTAACAATGAGAACCTAATTAACATCTGAGGGGAAGGGATCAATAACCACAAGGAAACCACATACCAAGAACTGTGTAACTTGGGACCAGTGGCCATTGAACCAGTGAATGTCTCTGGGTTTTGACTGAAGAAATATGTGAAAAACTGAGTAAAATCTATCTGTGATGGAATGATTTTCTCTGCACAACATGGGCAATGTGTACATGAAGTGATTTCTGATGCTCCTGCTGTCCAGAATAAAGTGATGCCTTGATTCTGTAACACTAAAGATGTTGTTGGAGGGGTTTTGTTCATGCTGCTCTTGTGGTGAAGGCTGGCTTATTGAAATTCTTGTTGAGCCAGGTGTTTTTAGTTCTACGAGAGTTCAACACACTCTGAGGGTGTCCAGCACCTCACAGAAATGGCATAAAATAATTTGTGAGACAACGTGATCAAATGTGTATTGAAAAAGCAAAAAAGTTTTAATAAAAGAAGAAAATAATAAAAAACAAAGGAACCAAGCCATGCCCAGTGTAGGGAGAGGTCCCACACAGCTGCCACAACACCTTGAAAATGTGCTGAGAAGCCTCTCAGCCCTACCTGGGAAGGTAGAAGTGCTCTGCCTTGGGTATTGAATGATTGAGGTGGGTTTTTTGGCCAACAGCCCAATGGAAAATACCCACATCTCTGAGGAACAGATAAAGAAACCTGGCAGTGGTTTTGTCCTGGCACAGAGCCAGCTACGGTCAGGAGAGCAAAGAAACTTCTGGAGTTTTTCCCTTAAAAGTCCTGAGGTGAAACTGGAACCCTTTTCCTAATATAGAAAACATCAACCTGGTGGTGGGGGATGCAGTGCAACAGCCGGGAACAGTGGAGCCAGGGAGGATCACAGGCAGGGACAGCCCGGGGGTGGGCATGGGGCTGCTGGGGGGATCCTGCTGGGATTCCCTTCCCAGGGACACAGCGGGGCTGTCACCTCCTCACCTTGTCACCTCATCACCTTGTCACCTTGTCACCTTGTCACCTTGTGACCTTGTCACCTTGTCACCTCATCACCTTGCAGCCTGTGCAGGGGCTGCTGTGTGTGACTGCAGAGGGCAGGAGCCCATTCTGGGACAGGGGCCAGGCCCAGCAGAGCCAGGAATGTGCAGGGAGCAGGAGGAGCCTCCTGCCCTGGCTGGGATGGGCTGTGGAAGTGGCAGAATCACAGGATGGTCCAGGTGAAAGGGATCTCAAAAATCGTCCCATCCCATTCCTTTGAAAAGAAACATCCTGGACAGGGACACCTCCCACTGTCCCAGGCTGCTCCAAGCCCCAATGTCCAACCTGGCCTTGGGCACTGCCAGGGATCCAGGGGCAGCCACAGCTGCTCTGGGCACCCTGTGCCAGGGCCTGCCCACCCTGCCAGGGAACAATTCCTGCCCAATCTCCCATCCAGCCCTGCCCTCCCTCAACTCAGGGCCAGCACTGACCCACACCTTCCCAGCTCCAACCCCTCTGCATTCCCCAGCAAGGACAGCCCCAAGCCCCGGGACTCTCCTCTCTCCAGACAGATCCAGGTGGGATTTCAGCCTCCCCAGCACAACCCAAACCCGTTTCTCGAGGAGCTGCTCAAATGCTCTCGGGCTGAGAGATCCAAACTGCTCTTACCTGGCAGTGCACGAGTGCTTCCCTCAGATAATGGGGTTTATCTGCAGCAGATTTGATGGGTTGGTATAAAATAATGTTAAGCACAACAAAACAATCAGCTGCCACCATGATTTCTTGTTAAAAAAAAGCCCCATTAAAGTTGTAAACATCACAACAGCTATTGAAGGGAATGGGTAATAAAGCAGTGATTTTTTTCCAATAAGTATTTTGTAGGTGATGTATTTGGGATGTATCAATTATTTATCTCTCACCATGGTTGAAATGTGCACTTTAATAAAATGTGGAAAGGTTTTTAATTTTTCTGAACAATAAATGCCATTGATTTTGTGCCTAGCATGAAGAATAGATTGACTCTAATGTCTCTTCTTGTAGTATTTTGTGTTGTTTTATGTGGAAATCTGGAGTTTAATAGATTTTTTTTTTAAATCCTCCACTAAAATGGCCAGAAAGAAGGATAAATCTCATTAACTCCAAATTCCTCATTTTCCATATGCAAATATGGAAAGATTCCCATTATCTTTTCTTCCATCTGCATCACAACGTTTGTCATGTTGATTTGTCCTGTATTTCCACAAACATTTAGGATTATTAATAATTTAGAAAAGAGGTTTAATTTTGGCGTAATGAATTCATGCAGGCAAAATAAACAGGCAGAAGAAGCAGCCAGGGTGTCACGGGCATTAAACACATTTTGCTGTCTGCTCTTATCTCCTGATCCTGGTTTAAACTCGGAGCAGTTTCTCCCTGCAACACCTGAGTGCAAATCCAGGGAGCTGCTGGAGCCAGGGGAGTTAACTCTGATTTATGGCTGTGCTTTGATTCCAGCAGCTTTTATTCCAGCAGTTTTTATTCCAGCAGCAGGCACAGCTCCGGAGCATTGAAATTGCTCCTCATTCCCAGCACTCTGGGCTGGCAGTGACTCTCACCTGAGAGGGAATTCAGCTCCTGCAGGGGCTCCAGGAGCAAGGCAGGCATCTCCTGGGAATTGCCCAGGGAAAAGCCTTTTTCCATGAGGAATTCCCACCTGCTTCTTGGCTTTTCTTCCAAGAGTTTTCTGTGGAACCTTCAGCTTGGCTGAGGTGGCCTCCCCCTGACCCCCAGAACAGTGCACACTGTGACACTGCTCTGCCAAAGCTCACATCCACGGAATTTAGGTCTGTCCTATGTGGCTCTGATTTTCATGTCTCAGACTAACTCTTAATATTAAAGCAAAAAGCCTTCTGATGTTTTGAAACTCTGAGCTCTGTTCCCAAGCTCTTTCATGTAAATAAGAAATGTTTACATTCTTTAGTTCTGATAGAATATTTGAGTGATTGGTATGAACACCAATCCAAGGGATGGGATGTTCTGCTTTGGCCAATAATTGGCCACCTTTGTACAGTGGATATAAATGGAGTCAGAAAATCAGGATAAAGAGATTATTGCATGCTGACCTTCGGACTGTCTGCCTGGTCCTTTCCAAACCCCAAAAAACATTTGCTGCACCCTAAAAAGGTGCAACAGTCCTATGCCTGACATTCCCAGCTTATGTTCCAAAAGGCTCCACACAGAAATTACAGAATGAATTCATGATTTCAATTGGAGCCCTGGAATTGCCAGCTCTGCATATTTAGGATTTAACTTCAATTTTTCCTTGTCACTATCGATGGCAAATGACAGCTTGGCCTGTAACTCTAGTTCAGATTTCCCTCTTTTTTCTTTGCATCTAAATTCACTATCAAAGCTCCAGGATCCAGTCCCCTCTTGGCACAGCAGTGCCTGCACACCCACAGCAGTGGGTAAGCTTTTCTAGGAGTGGTTTCAAGCTGTTTGCTTTACTGTTAAAGTCAAATTCCCCGTTCCTCTTCCACATTTCTGGATGCAAAGAATCCATAATGGGAACCAGCAGAGTTTGTCCAGCATTTCCAGCCGTGCTGCTCCCAACCTCCCCCACATTCCTGGAGAAGTTCAGTGCTTAGGATGAGGCTGAGGTGGCCTCTCTTTGCCCCAATTCCCTGATTTTTTCCACCTGGAACAAAATGTTCAGGCATCAAGATCCTTGCTCAGCTCTCCTTCCCTGCAATGATCCAGCCCTGCCCCTCTGGATTTTCGAGCTGCTTTTAGAGCCCAAGCCCTGCAGGATTTCCCAAAAAGCACTCAAATCAGCCAGAGATTTCCTGGATAATTACTGAGCCTGCTTTATTGAGCCTGGTTTATTGAGCCTGAATGAAGAGTTTGTCCCATTCAAAATTTCACAGTTTACCACAATTCTCTATTGGCTTAAAATTTGTTCATAATCTCTCATTTCATTGCTTTCTTCTCTAAAATCTGCTCTGGGTACTTGCACCCCTTTCCCTTCCCAAGCTCCTGGACTGCTCAGCTCCAGGAATGTCCCTTCAAACTGCCCCACGAGCAAATTATTCTGAGTCTGAAATCTGCTTAACCAAACATGTGAAGCAACAACCTAAACTGATTAAATTGTAATTTCCTTATCAAGACTCTCAAGGTCCTGGACTATTTTTTTACTGAACAAAGGAATTTTTTGTGCTTTTCTGCAAGCAAACCTGCAATAATCAGGGGGTGTACAAAGGCCAGGCTGTCACCTCCTGTCCCTGAGGCAGAGCACAGCTCACAGCAGCACAGGGGGATCATCTAAACCTTGGGATGGGCTGAAGCCCTGTTCAGGGGTTCAAACTGACCCAGAGTGTTGAGTTTTGCCTCTTTACATTGTTTGTAAAAACTGAACAGTTTGTAAAGAAGAAAGGGAGGGGGTTTGAAGGTTTTCATCCTTTTTTTTTTCCCTTTTCCTTTTCTTCTTTTAGTGTGTGTTAATAAACTATCTGTTTACCTTTAAGTTGGGCCTAATTTGCCTTTTTCTCCCCGAAAATCCTATCTCACATTTAGTAAACAAAATTCAGTGAAGGTGAAACCTTCACAATCCCCCTCCAGGAGATGCCTGTTCCAGTCCCTGAGAGTTGTGGAGCATCTCCAGACATCTGAAGGTCCCAAACCCTCAATCCATGGTGTGGGGACACATCCCACCCTTCGTGCCCAGGGCATTTCCCAGCAGCAGCAGGAGCTGGGATGGGAGCACAGAGGGTTGTCCAGAAGCCTTCCCAGGGGGAGTGGTTCACACCCAGCATTTTCTGCCCTTCCTGGCTGGCCAGAGTTCAGAGTGGGAGCAGTGGGTAAGGCTGTGCTTCAGAGATTTATGGCATTTCAAGGGTGCCTGCTGGGAGGAGAGAGCTGCCAGCACCCTGAGAGGGGACAGCCTGGCCCTTTACCCCAGGCCCTGGGGAGGCACCACCTAAAGAACCAGGAGATGTCCCCCTGTCCCAGACCAGGGAATGGCTGTTCATGGAAAACCAGGTGATGTCCCCCTGTCCCAGGCCAGGGAATGGCTGTTCAGGAATAACCAGGAGATGTTCCCCTGTCCCAGACCAGGGAATGGCTATTCCTCAATAACCAGGTGATGTCCCCCTGTCCCAGGCCAGGGAATGGCTGTTCATGAAGAGCCACAACCCAGCAGCTGCAGAAAGCAGGGACAGCCCCACCATGGCTGGGCTGGTTGAAGGTTTGCTCCAGCTCTGCTCAGTCCTTGGACTGGGGCAGAGGCAAAGAAAAGCAGAGTTTAACACACTTCACCTATTCCAAACCACGCCTTTAGTAAGAAGTTTGATCTTTAAGAAGAGGAGGAAGATTCACAGGTGGTGTTGTTCTCTCCACTTCCATGTTGCTCCCTGGGCTTCCAAGGATCCCAATCAAAATGAGATGTTCCTGTGCAAATATTTCCATGGCTCCAGAATCCCCTCCCAGCCCACCCAGCTGCCCTGGGCTGGTGTTGGTGGCAGGGCCACTGGCAGTGCCCTTGGCACAGGGAGTGTGCCAGGGAGGTGCTGCCACTCCAACCCCAACCTGAGGAGGAGCTGACAGTGCAGCCCAGCCTTCCCAGGCACCCCAGATCTGGGAATCAGATGTGTCCCTTTTGCAGCCCCTCTGCTGCAGCACCCAGAGCAAAGCAGTGACAGCCACGTCCCTGCATCGCTGCCACCCCCCTCAGCATCGCTGTCACCAGCTGCTCCTGAAAAGGCACTGGTGACTCAGCAAACCAAGTAAACAAAATCCTCACCAACTCTTTGCCTCAAAACTGTGCCCAAACTGTGCCCAGCTGGAGCACCAGGGCCAGGCTGCTCCATTGTGGGAGTGTCCAGAACTGAGCTGAGCTCTCTCCTGCCCTGGGCAGACACGTCCTGATGTCCCAGGCCAGCCAGGGGCTGCTGCAGCTCAGTGACACAGATCCCAGTCTGTAACTGTCCCCAGCTCAGTGACACTGATCCCAGTCTGTAACTGTCCCCAGCTCAGTGACACTGATCCCAGTCTGTAACTGTCCCCAGCTCAGTGACACTGATCCCAGTCTGTGAGTGTCCCCAGCTCAGTGACACTGATCC
>VWYP01002646.1:20410-81651 GCA_013400435.1 Pycnonotus jocosus | reverse complement strand
TCTTTGATTTCCAAATATAATTATTTCACTAGCATGGAGAGTTTCAAAATTAATCTAAGTACTATAGCATTCTCATTTTGAAAAGAAATCCTTCTATGTCAAAACAAAAGACTCCATTCTACCTTTATGAAGTATTAGTGCATAGTTTTTCTGTGCATTAAACAAGATTTTAAAGTTATAAGAGTACAGGGAACATTGTGTAGGTTTTTTACACTCACCTGTCATGGTTTAGGAATGGTATCCCTCAATTTAGTACTCCCACTAAAAAGAAAACCACAAGCCATTCCCCTCTCCTTTCCCTTAGAGACAAAGGGCAGAGATTGCAGCTGAAATAAGACTACTGGAAACAGGATTAAATACTCAGAACATCTTTTTTTAAAGGTGCCTAAGATTAGAAAGGTTGCTTCAATAAAAACTGAGTGTTGACCCCTGCCAGCCATAGCTGTATCCTCTGTTAGCCATGTCCAGCCTGAAGCAAAGTAGACTAAGATACAAAGCTTGAGAAGTTAAAATAGTTTTGAATGGGAAGTGGATGTCTCTTTTTTTTTTTAAGTGTACGTATGTTTTGCAAGACCGCGGCATATCACAGAAATTCCCGGAAATAAACTTTTAACAGCTAATTAACCATTGAAGTTTATCCTTTTCAGGACAGAGAATCTGCCGAGCACAAGTATCTTACAAAGACCATGATGAAAATAAAAATACCCCAGAATGCAATATGTGGAGAGAAGCCAACTCAACTTAAACAAGTTAGTATGTATTACAGCTCAATTTTGTTGTTTGTTTGTTTTTTTGGAAGAGCCCTGCACACATGTGGCACATAGCAGCATATGCTTGTTTGGGTACCAAATGCCTTCTGCTTCCCCTGACTGGAACATCAGCAGCACCCAGCTTGCAAGCTTGCATCCCAAAAGAGAGCTCAGTGCAGGTCTGAGTGCCCAGTGAATTACTGTCTTCATCTAATGAAGCACAACCACATTCACATCCTGTTTACAGGCACATCTTGGTGATGTATAGACCTTGCTAAAGGCAGAATTATACAGCAACACTCTTTAAAGAAACTCAGATGAAAATATAGGTCCTATAACAAATTGGGTTACTATTTCCTTGTGATTCTTCCACTAACTGATTCAACCAAATATGATAGAATTTTATTAAAACATTAAATTTTTTTATAAATCTTTACACATTTCTCTCTATTCAGCTTCATAAATGAAAGAAAGATTTTGATTAAATGTAAGAAATAAGTTACATAAGACACCTTCTGGTCTGCTCACACAGGATTACAAACAAGTTGTGCCTGAGCTTGCACTATAACCTCCCACCTTTGAGCACCACCCCAGGGGCCTGTTCATCAATATAACCACTGCCCTGCTCTGAGCACAAAGGGAGATCAGGGCTAGCACGCCACAGGCAGCTTTCTCCTATGATCATTGAACTCAAAACGTTTTAGTCAGACATGAAAGAGGAAAAGATGGATAAAAAACCAGCCTGACCTCCTCAACATTCATGGGGAGACTCAGAAGCTGCGTGTCATCAGTGCAAGACAGGACTGTGATACAGATGCTGTAATGAGACTGCACAGTTGGTGGCACAGTCTCAGCCTGATTTTTGATGAAAAAAACCCTACTGTCTGGAAAAGAAAAAAACAGATGACCAGAACTGGTGAAATCATATATCCCTTCACATTTTGCCAGGGCAAAGAGGACAGTCTCTTTTCACTCCTGATGTAATCCTAGGAACTGAGAGGATAACAGGTTGTGTATGATTCAGCGTCATTTTCAACACAGCAAAGGGATTCAGATTTATCTTCGCTATAAATAAGTACAATTTGGCTTGTTAGGAATTCTGAAGAAGTACCAATGACCCGATAAAGTCTACTGTTTATACTAGGAAATGCATCTTTGTCAGAGCTGGGACTTATTCATGGGTGCACCGATTTCAGTTTATGAGAAGAGAATCGCTGTGCACTGGCTCTGTGCTAATGTGAAAGAAAACCACCTCAAAAACAAAACCTTCTGACAACTCACAGAACTTCAGAAAACTTTTCTAACTACACTACAGAAAAAAATTAAAACCTATGAAAAAGTTTAGAACATGGAGTATTGCCAATATGCCTGACACTTTATGCAGTGGGTTTTGTGAAGGTATACGCATCCCAGCTTCCTTCCACCATGGAGAGTAAAGCTGAGATTTTCACACAGCATCTCTCTTTTTTCCTTTCCAAACAAAGCACTTCAATTCAAAACACTGATTAACACTCTCCTTTTAAACAATAAAAAACACTCTACCTGGAAGCAATCCAGTGTTTTATCTTGTAGATCTATCACTCATCTCATTCTTTGAGCTTCTTTGCTCTGAGGCATTTCAGAAGAAGTACTTAGATAAAAGCCTAGCCCAGCATAACGATGCTACCACAAGAAATGGTAGGCAGGCAGCATCAGCACCTGGGCACCAACACAGCAGCAAGCCCCTTGCTCCTTTGGAACAAGGTGCCCAGGTTGCAGAAGATGATTTCACCAACTGATGTTTCGAATGCTTACATTTGAGTGCTTGCAAATCGTATGGAGACAATTCCAAGAGTAGATGAGCTTTATTAATATGCTATTACAAGCATTTTATATTCTATTTCTCTCCATGTAGCCTTGCAATCACTTATCAATTGCACCATTTCAGGGGCACGGTCAAGTGCTGTCTCAGTGGGAATTAGTGTTGATTGCCTCACTGTACATCACCTATGTTAGCTTTTCTTTAAAAGGTTCTCACTTCAATCCTGCTGTTTTATAGTTCAACTTAGGTCCTGCTGTTTTGTAATTCAGATATAGCACACAGAAGGGTTTGGGTTTACCCTAGGATATGTTTTACAGAATGGCATTTAAAACCAACATTTACTCTTATTGAAATCATTCATGCTGTAAGTTTTGGTCTGCTTGAGCAAAGAAGAAGATAGCATTTCCACAGTGATGAAATACAGGATCTTTTTCCATGCAGGGAAAAAAAAAAAAAGTTGTTCCACAATTAAAAATTTCTACTTAAATGTTTGTTTGTTTTCTCTTCGTAAACATAGAGTACACCCCTTTTTTGAGATTCAATATATACAGGATACATTTTGCAAAAGTTAAGTCTTACCCAAACTGTCCACACACAGATTAATGTTACTGAACAGCCTCACTGGGAGAGTGGAGGATTTGCTTTGTTCAACAGGCATCAGACACTGGCATCTCATTTCAAGCATGGCCTTCACTACAGAATATTAGAAGCTGTGAAAAAAAATCACTGGACTATTATCACATTTTACCCTGTGTTCTTACAGCATTTCATCCAATCCTTTTGATCCACATTCACATCTTATCTTTCATCCAAGACATTTTGATCCACAGCCTTCTGCAAGTCAGTTTAACATTTACCAGGGTCTGCATGAGAAAGGTGCTGTGGCTCTGCCTCTCCTGATCAACCCAGGCTCAGCTGGGCCCCGGAGCTGAGCTGCAGCTGGCCTGGGAACCCCACACTTATTGCTCTGTGCTTCTAGTGCTATCTAATCCTCTGCCAAGAAAAAGCCATTTGAGGGAAATTTAAATGCTTTCTGCTATTTCTGGCACAGGGAAGGACTGAGAGGCATTGCTGCATCCATCTGCATTTTGAGCACTGAACAGCATGTTGTTTATTGCATGTCAAGCATCAGATCTCCCCATATGAAAGGCAGGAAGTACTTATGCAGCCACAGAGACCCTTTTAGATTGGGGAAAGTAAAACAAAATCACAATAAGGACTCGGAGAGGAACCATGCTGGGTCACATCTCTTGACATTTGTCTACAATGAGCTGATCACAGAGTGGCTGCCAGTCTGCTGACAGCAGGAGAGTTACCATAGCAAATTCTGTGAAAATAAAGAAGCAAAACAACAATTACAGTAACACTCATAAATCCATTAGCCTCTTACCGATATATTATGCCTATGGAACACTGAGGTACTTGATGAAGCCACTGTCACTGCCAGAAAGATTTTCTATCTGAGACAAAGCATGAATTAATTAATGAGTTGCAACACAAATGGACATTGTTTTTGCTAACTCATAAAACTTCACCAAATCTATAACTGTATTTCAGCTCCTTCTAACTTCTGGGTGACTGCTTCTCATGTTTTTAACATATTTTGCAAAACATTATTTTCCAAAATCCTGAACTTCTACACAAAACATCCATATAGGGGCACTTACATTAAATTAAACTTTCTGGTCTCCAGTTAGTAGATTGTGCTCTACAGATTCAAAATTAAACTCACTGTACGTGTTTTAGTTTCCTGCCTAGGAAACTAGACAGAAATGCTTGGACATTTTAAGTACCCTATATCCTACTACTGGAATCTGAAAGAGCTGCTATTTAACATATATTAAACATATATTTAACATATATTAAATTTAGAGATCATATACATGCAATCCGTGTTTTGTGCATATGTGTGTGCATATACACACAACATATGTATGCAGTAAGTGTCAGCTCAGTGCACAACCTACATATATAGAAATTACAGAAAAATATCTTACTCCATTTATTAAGCCATATCCATGAAACTCCAGAGCCTAAAAAGAACTAGTGTGGACCTCATGCAGAGATGGCTGAGCCAAAATCCATTCAACCACTTCACCCTCCTGTCAATTCTCCCTTCATTGACAGATACACAAACAGGGAGGATATACCCAAGCAAAGTGGCACATTACTAATTGTATCATCTTCATTAACCCTGCATTATGTGTCTCTGTGCTGTAGAGAATTGCAAAAAGATGTCAAGAATTTGTCAAAATGTGCACATAAATGTTTGGTCGCATTTTTAACATGAACATACTAGCAGTCTCTGCTTCAACAGCCCAAACTGGAGAAAGTAGTTTATCAGCTGCTAACCAGGAACAAAAGGCAAATAGCCCTAATTTCCCAAACACTCAGAGCTATCTTTCCTGTGCCCCTTGGATAATTAGGCATCACTGCAGAATAAGAAATCCTCTGTGCTATAGAGATATCTGTCTGTAAACAGAGTGCTTCCATTTGTAAAAAAGTCTTAACAAAAAGACAGATAAGGAGAGGTTTTTATCAGAGTCACACAGAACTTCCGGAAAATAACTACATAAGGACCAGTCAGAAGGAAGATTTCTAGACAGGAAATATCAAAATAAATAGAAAGCCATCTTTTTGTCCAAGTGTATAATACTCTGTCTTATATTTGGGTTGCTTGTAGCTGCTTAAAATATCTAAATAAACATCCAACCTCAGTCAGAGTGACAATAGTGTGTGCCCACAATCAATGTGGATTTAAATGAAAACATTTGTGTGCTGTTTTCACAAGGGCAAGAGATCAGGATTAAATAAAGAGGTATTGCAGCAACTGTGAGTGCTGCAGAGTCTGCAAAGGATCACTCATTTCAGCAAGTGCAGAATGGCAAGTTCCTCACCCATCTACTGATTAACACTTTTCATCTCTGAGCAAAACTTTATTTTTTTAACAATGAATAACTGCAAACAAGACAAATACAAGGAGAACATGCAGAATCTGTTTTGTTCTTTCCACCTTTCTCTGCTTCTCTCGGAGACTAAGAACTTGGGCACTTGAGCACTTGCAGAACATATACTGTGACAAGTAACATGTAAAACTGTGACCAGCCACAATGAGCCAAATAAATAAATATAAAACTATGTACAGTATTCGTCATCCAATTTTAACTCTACAACTGTCTCAAAACAGAACCAGCTGCTCCTAGAACAGGAATGAACAGCTTTCCCAGAGTCAGGAATTAATTTTTCCTGCCTGTACTTCAAGCCTTTCTTCCACTTTGCCACTGTGAGAGCCTCACTGAGCACTTATACAGAACTGAGATCCCAGATGGCATCCTACCATAATTTGGGTAATATTTTTTTGTCAGAACTACAGTTATTAATAATTAGAAATTAATAACTCAAGGGACATATTGTCTGGAGAAACCTGTCAAGCTACCTTTTAATCTTGTAATTAAAGTTCAAACACTTTCTGTCATGTAAAAATCTATGCATTCTAAGAAATATTTCAGTCATTAGTGCATAATTTCATTCATTTACAGACAGCAGTATACTAATTAAAGTCAGCATGGAATCTGGAGATTGCCTAGTAGATTTTTTGCCTTCCTCTTCACTTAGCTCTGATGCTTATCTTTTATGCTGCTAAGATTCAAATACAAACTCATGCAATTAAAATTTCCTAAAACCTGTTTATTTTCACTGAGTTTTCCTGGGAAAAAGGTAACTTTCTTCATAGCAGCCTGTGTAACCTGTTCCCTGCATTTGAAGGTAAGACAGTGTTTGTACCACACCACCATCTTGGCTATTGCTGAACAGTTCTTGCCCAGGCAAGAACCAAGATTTTCTCTCCAACCTCACCTACACTCAGAGGCCAGCAGGTTAGAGGTGAGCAAAAGCCTAGAAGGTGACACAGCTGGCACAGCTGCCTCTACTGACTAAGCAGACACTCCATTTCATACAATGCCATGCTTAGCAATAAAATCTCAGGGAAATGGATAGAATGCAGGGAGGTTCATAATGGCTCTTGTCTTCCCAAGAAATCATTACACATATTTGATAGGAGAGGGACAGATGATTAGGGCAAGAGTTTTGCTGTGAGCTGGGGTCAGCCCACCACATCACTCCTTCTAAGTATTTTCTGTAGCTATTGTCTGTCTTGCCTCCTTGTGCATTTCACCACTGTAGTGATCCTGCAAGAGCAACATCCTGCATACCTTCCTCAGTGAAAATAGGTCATCTTTTCTTTCAAGTTGACCTTGGTAACAAAGCAAAGTCATCAAAATCTCAAAACTAAGCAAATAATCTGGAACAAGGAATACATTCAATTTGATACAGAGTTATAGAATATTCTATACAGGAAGGGTGATCCACAAGGATCATCAAAGTCCAGCTCCTGGCCCTGTCCAGTTGGTGCAGGCCCAAAAATCACACTATGTGCTTGAGAGTATTGTCAAAACCCTTCTTGAGCTCTGTCATGTTTGATGATGTGACCACTTCCCTGAGGAGCCTGTTCCAGTGTCCAATCACCCTCTGGGTAAAAGAGTTTTTCCTAATATCCAATCTAAACCTCCCCTGACTCAGCTTCAGGCCACTCCCTTGGATCCTATCTCTGGTCACCACAGAGAAGAGATCAGTCCTGCCCCTCTGCTTTCCCCATGAGGGATCTGTAGAGCACTTTATCTAGATAAACATAGACAAAATGTTTTTCAAATCTTGAGCTTTGAGCACTTTTATTTTTAAACAAATATTACATGAGAAGAATCACGTGTTTCTGTAGAGGGTACCAATATCACCCTGCAATTTTGGTGCAAACTGATCAAATCCTTCTGCTGATCATCAATTGATCAATATTTACTAGAAGAGTATGAAGAACAACTGAAGAATTTCAGTAGTAATAAACAATTTGAAGGACCGCTGAAGAAGGTACTTCTGCATAGACAAGGCTTTCACAGTAGAACTGTTTAATATTCCAGAAATACCCATGCAGTGATAATTTTGTTTAAACATTTACATAAGTGAGGACCCTGCTCCATCAGAGCACAATGCATTTGGAAACAAAGCGTCTCTCGTGATAATAGTCTGCTTCTGTCCTACATCCCTCTGGCACAGGAACAACAGCTTTCTTTATCGACAAGGCATCCAAGTAACTAGGCAAGATCTTGAATCCCAGTGCCCAGTCTTGCAATTTTGATAGGCAGACTGTAAAGAGGGAGCAACCAATTTCCATCAGTACACAAGCAAACAGGCTGAAGAGAGCAGAATGTTCATAACTGAGCAGAACGTGCCAAATATTGAGCTATAATTAGTTAAAGGTAAATCTTCAAATGCTTCTAAATCCCAAGCCTTCCCCCTAAACAGCTGCAAGTAAGCCATCTTCTCCCAGTTCCACAGCAAACGCAACACCAGCAAAAAATCAGTGTGTGTTTCAATAGCCAAAGTTACAAATATTCACAGAAAGAAGTAGTATTTTATAAAGTCCTTGTGCAAAGCAAATAAGTGAGTCAGAAACTATTTAACCACCAAACATGCAACTATTATCGAGGAAAACTGACAGCACAGGAAATATTTCTTTGGAATTGAAGTGATGTACTGGAAAAGAAGTCGTGCAAAACAAATGGTTTGATCAGTCTTTGCCATTGTGGCTCAGTTTTCCTTCTCTACACTTCAGGTCTCAAAGCCTAAAGAAAGAATACCAAAATCTATTTGATGGGTTCCCATCAGAGCTACAGAAATACTCATGAAGAGCATTGCCTGTTATTGTTCTCTATCAGCATGTAGCATGCCATGCTAAATCCAATGCCTGCAAACAATAGAGTGGATTGCATTTCCATGCAAAAAACCCCAATTCATTATGCTGACTGCAAGCTGTATGGGATGGAGGTGATGGAGAATCAATGGAAAGCAGGATTGTCTGATTATACGCAGAGATTTAACACAACACATACTCTTCAAAACCAGGTGTACAAAAGGCTTCAATTAATCTTTTGAATCTTTCTTTTAGTGACTGATAACAATAAAAGTGACAGTGTCTGGCTACATATAGATTGTAAAGGAGCAACTACAAACACTAACATTTCAAGAGCAAAGAAAATGTTTTCAGTGCTTCTTTGCTAGCAAAGAACACAGGAAAATAAAATTACAAAGATCTTTACATAACCAAAATGTATTACACTTCATGGCAGTAGCTTCCACCTTTACCACACATCCCAGAGGCAAGAAGGGCAAGAAGTAGTGACCTAACATCTTATATATGGTATAGAGACACTTGTCTGCTGCATCCATTTATTGCTGCTCTAATTTAATAGACAACACCATGGAAATCATAAAGTTTCACAAACTCATCCAGGAAAAAATGCATAATGCCATAGGAAAACTCATCCACAGTATATTATTTACATCACAGTTATTCCTAGAGCCCTCAAAACCCACTAGATCAGGCATATGCAGAAGTGCATAACTGGGCACTAATTCACCTGGTGAATGGTGGAAAGGGGGAAGTAACACCTATATGGCCTTTTCCCAGTGAAAAAGATTCTTCATCCTTTAAAAAAAATCCTAAAAATAATCCATATCCACTTCTGCCTAGACAGAGAAGAGTTTGAACTGAAATTTCTGCAGTCTAAATAACATGTCATATCTTCCATCCTAGTCCTACAATCTGCAGCAGAGATATGAAGTCAATAAACTAGGAGAGTGTAGACAAAAAATCCCAAATTGCACATTTATCAAATATCACCCCTATTCTTCCCTTGTCTTTCATGTGGAGAATAGTTAAAGCCCATACAAATAAAACTATAAGCATTTGCTTGAAGGTATGAGGTGAAGAGGGTAAATATGGCTTCACTTTTTTCTTGATGTCTGCATCCCAAACAGGAACAGGGACTCCTTACTAAGGAACAGTCATCATTTTGCAAGCAGAGACAACCAGATATTGAAAAGGTTATTTTAGAGGCCGGTCCCTTTTGGAAGGAAAAAACAATTACTTGACCAGAAAACTCAGTGTGTCATTCACATTTCTTAATAGACTGTATCTAATAGTGAAAAAGCTTCCATCCCATTAAAATCTGAATAAAAGCATATTAAAAAAACAACTTCATATGTGTTTTCTAGCACAGCTGAAGTGTTTTCACACTGGCTGCAGCTCAACAGAAACACATCAAGAGTGAAGAAACCATGCAGAATGGTAATATATTGAGCAATTTCCAGTAACAAATAATCCCAAAATGGTTTGATTTTGGGGTGTTCAGAGACAAGCAGGTGACAAGAACTGAGAAATATCTTGTTTGAACCAACAGGATTTCTAGGCTGAGCTAGATCTGGCATAAGCCCTGACTACAGCCCTGCTTCTCAGGGTCCTTGGGTCTAATCCTTTGCACACTGTGTCTTTGTTGGCTCACATCTGCTAGCAGTTTGCTGCTTTGTTCTGCTTTTAAAAGACTTTAAAGCTGGAACAAGCACTAATTAGAACATTTCTAGTGAAACAGGTTAAAGTTTTCACCTGGATGATACCCAAGATACAGTGGGATTAGTTTCTAGCTAAAGCAGCTGAAATTAAAATCTTGGCTCTTCAAAACTGAAAATGGGCAACTTCTGTGCAATTTTATTGTGCAATATCAAAACACTCCAGTCTTGTTCTAATGTGGAAAAAAAAAGGACAAAACCTGTAATCCCAAAGACCTGTTGAGAATCAGAACTGTTCTCTCTGTTCATTTTTTGTAAAATACTCAAGATACTCAATACCCAATAGTGTATGAAATTAAACTGCTTTGTTATTATGATTTTTGAGGGGGGGGGGAAATGAAGGAAATAAATCAGTGTCTAATCATTACTTAGACACTTGTTCTTCACTGCAAGTGCAGAAATTGAAAGGTACTTTCAACAGCTCTTAAATTCTAAATCCTGAGATAATATTTGAAGTAGAACCTCCAGGACTGCATTGCTTGATTTCATCTGAAAGCATGGCAGCAGCATGTTGTGAGGATGCAGCAGAGATGGGCTCACACCAGCACACAGATGTTCTTATGCCAGAGACATCACCAGACTCATGACAAAATAAGGATGAAAGGAAGTATTAACTTGGGACCTTCCTTTGTTTCTTCCCACTTTACCAAGACATCTTCCTCTATAATTTGCATAAAACTAATTATGGACTTTTTGAAGTAACAGATCTTTTTTAATCAGGTCTTACGGGCTTTGCCATATATCCATTTCTTCAGACTAAGCCAGGCTCCACATTAGCTCAGTCACCACTTAAACGTAATTGCCTAACAATCTGGAAAAGTACCAACTATATACAATAAAAGCACAAGCATAAGAAATATTATCACTTCTAAACATAAATCAAATACCAGTGATAATTCCCCATAGTGCTGAAAAAGTATGTGTAAGGAAAGAATGATATATCCCTTAAAAATTACTGTCCTCATTTATTAAATCCTCCAGATGTATTTCATAGACCTTGTCTGTTCCTAATCATCTTCTTTTATGTCCCTTAATGTAACATTGCCAGATAGTCAAAGTTTCCAGAGGGGACACTGGCATGCTTTTGTACCTAATATACCAAACCACACACCCATCAGAGATTCACAAATCCCATGGAGGTGCTTACATTTGAAAACCAAACTCAGAGTCTGGAGATCAAAACAAGTAATGAGCACATATGACAGTGTTTTTGCCACCTTAAGCGATTTTATCTTGTCCTTTGATTCAAAAAAGAACAGTGAGATCTGACACTGCAGGTATTTTGCATCATGTCACCTACAAAAAATGGTTTAAAAATCTGCATTTAGGAAAACACTCTAGATTTTGCAACTTTTTGAATTAATGCTGCATCTAGAAATTCTTTATAATCTCTACATACTGCTTGTACCATAGACATGGTAGGAATGGATCATAATATACTGTGACTTGCAATAAAAAGACCAAAGACAACTTCAATTTGACACAGGAAGAATGAAAAAAAAATCCATAGCACTGCCAGCACCTTAATCCTGCAGGAGTGCAAAGAACTTGTTAATTGAGATCCCCAGATGCTCCCAAGCAGCTGCCCATGCTGTACATTACAACACAAACTACAGCTCCCCCGTGGCCTCTGCCAGACTTGGCAAATAGAACAGAAAAGGAAAAAGGATTTTCCCTCCTGATCTCCATGTCTGGTACAACAGGTTAACACACTGTTGTACACCCAATCATCCCCACAAACAAACCCATCTCTCTTAATTGCTAAGTTTGAAGCTTGACAGAAAGATTAACCCTGTCATCCTGACCATCACTATGGCTGAAGGGGGACTCCCTTGCTCTGGCTGGATACAAGTGATAGAACCCTCACACTTCTATTCCACTAATGTCTTGTGTTATGATGAACACATCAGAAACTATCAGAGTTCAGGTCAGGATTTCACTGCTTTTCACCTCCCATTTACCCTCAAGTCCTCACCTTCTCAGAACATTATAACTGCTGACAAAACTTTGTTCTGCAGTTTCCACTACACATACATAGTTCATTAAATACTTGTACATTCTCAGACCCTTATTCTCCTGTTTGTACTTATTGATTTCAATTCTTCTCTACTATTATTGTCTTCTCACAACTGAGTTATTGATATGAAGTATTTTAAACCCATCTGTGTGAAAGAGGCATGGAAAAGCAAACCCCATTGCCTTAAAGGTTTGATAGTTTTATGTAGTCAAATGAATTTTCTCCTAAATAAAATATGGAAAGCATCCACTATAAGTAATGCTGGGAAAATTCATCTCATTCCACTGAAAATAACATATTCAGAAGTTAAAAATAAAGTCTTTCAAGAAAAATAATCTAATTGGGGGTACACCTTCCCCCTATCCTTTGTATTCATGAAGTTTAAACTTTCTCTGTAGGTTTAAATCTCTTCCCACTCTTCTTTTCTTTTCCAGCCAGAAAACCAACAGCACTGATGTCCCAGTGATGAGGAATGACTCACCAGCAAGTGCTGAGTCACAATCACACCAAATACACTCTTACATCTTGATGGAGCATCAAATTCAATAGCTTTGCTTAGTCACTTGAGCTTGCCCTAATTCCTATGATTCACTCAATTTCAAAACTTTGATTTCTGGTTTCTTGTTTTTGTTCCCAAGATATATTCAGTTGTATAACTCTTACACAACTCTTAAAGCAGAATTGTTGCAAGCATCACTAACCCTCAGTCAGATCCCAAGCTTCAGATACAAGGTGTGTCACTTATCAAATCCAAGCGGCCAATATGCCACAGAGCACTTTGGATTAATTTGGAAGTGCTGATCTCCCACTCCTTGCACACCTACAAAGAATTCCAGCTGACATCGGAAGATGCACGCATTAGGATTCCATCCTGCCCTGACTCATGCCAGCAACAACCTACCATCAGCTAAAAGTGTGACCTTTCTCTGGGAGGGCTTCTCAGCCTGACAAGGTAAGACACAAGAAGCGAGTGCTCAGCAGTTTATGCAGAGGGTGAGGTATTTCACCAGGATTAAACAAGCCAGGGTCGAAGTGACAGATTTCCGATCCCTTAGTCATTTCAGTTAGTTACCTTTTGTCCTGTCTGAAGGTAGATAAAGTAAAATTACTTCACCCAACTGTTTGTCTGTTCATCCTACCACTTATATATCAAAGAAGCAAAGTTTGGCCTGAATTCAACTAAGGTAATAAATTTATTTCTCTTCACAGAAATTGACAGCAATGTTTTATCCAATTACTCCTAGCATTTCAGCCATAATCCAGAGAACTTCTCTAAAAGGCTGCAGGCAGGCTAGCGTGGGGGGATGGAGGAAACTCATCACGGAGAGAGGGAAAGGCAGACACAGTGAATGGGTTTCTGATGACTACCACATTGCAGTACCTACAGGAGGCAATTATCACTACACTGTTATTTATTCTCTTGTCTTCAGGCACAGTTTTTGTGCTTCCTCACTGTGCATTTCTGCAGCAGCTGCTCTTACAATTGTTATGCTGGATTAGCAGTTAATAAGCCTGTTAGTGCTGAAGGCACTCAGCCAGTTATGTACATTCAGAAAAGTTTCCCCTATGAAAAGATACCATGACAAAGGCAGGGGTCATCTCTGAGGATTTCTGAGAATAAAACAGACCACACAAGATCATATGGAGTTCACAGAAATCTTACAATAAAGGCTATATGTCTTGACCTTTGTTGAAGGAACTACAGCTTTGAAGCTTCTTTGGCCAGCTATTCTGACTTTAAGAATAGTCAATAGTGGTAGGAAAAAAAAAGCCAAGGGAAAAAATAAATAGAAATAAATATTTACCCTTTTGTCATAACAAATGAATTATAGATCATGTTCTCCCCATAGGCTGCAAGTTCCCAAATCCTTCTCCATGTGTTTATTATGATACTACATTTTTTAAAGAAGCTCACTCCAGTTACAGTATCTTTTCTCTAAAATATTGCCTTTCTCCATCATATGTATGTAAATTAAAGGCATATGTAAGTAAATTAAAGACATATCTCAATCAGTCTAAAGAACTCTGCAAGTGTCTTTCCTACGGGTACCTGAGATTCATAAAACAATCCTGACACTATTGCTCTAGACATCCAACATCTATCCCTAAAACAGAAAGCAAAGACAACCACGACAATGTTAATTCTACCGTTCCCTTCCCAGCTCCACCTAGGCTGAATTACTGAATGTCTTTATCAGTGTGAGCATGAAGCAAAATGCTTGAAGAAACAAGAGATCCACCTCAAAGCAAATCATGGCTGGGTGTCTTAACACTCACCTGGTTCTGGTGACTGGTCCAATGCAGGTAGGGGATAAGCTTGAACCCAAGCCTCATACTATGGTGGAAAGACTGCTGTGGTGGGTATAGTAAAAGCAACCTTGGCACCTGCATGTCCTTTTAAAATTCTGCTTTTCTCAAAAGCTGAAAAAGTTTCATTCAAACATGACCGTCTTGAAGCTTTAGACAGAAAGAAGTCAATTTTTGACATGACGATTTTGTTTTGGCTGAGAACAACACTTCACCAGGAAAATACCAAGCAACTTTATCAAAAACTACCACCTCCTTTGTATAGAAGTACAAAACACCATCCTGCTCAAAGGATATGAACTTGTATTTCTAATTATCAGTGCCAGCAGCAGTGGGGCAGCCAATACCTCTTCTTTTCAGAGCTTTGACATGATAAATGTTGGAGAGCTGCTACTGCTATCAAAACTGGCCAACAAGACCACAGCTGGAGGGAAGAAGAGGCAGAAGATCAGGACAAAAGTAGTAAATACTATATGTATGGCATGCTTTTATATGCCTTATTTATTCAAACTGTAAAAAGACACCTTCTAAAATCCTCAAATCCTGTTTTTAACACAGCTGTCTGCTCATGCAGCTCAGTGACCTTGGTGCACAGTAAAAAAACAATACAGTTACTGAAGACTGATTTCAATAACTTTCTGGAAAGGGTCCAAAGCTGCTTCTGCAGTCTCTGCATCAAAAACACCACAGAAAAAGAAAGGCAGAAAGTAGCTGCTCTTAAATCTGGTGTAAGACTTGCATAGTTTTCTGCAACAATTTAATTATAGCATTTTTCTATGGGCAGGTGTCCTGGTTCCAGCCAGGACAGGGTTAATTTTTTTTCCTGTATACAGAAGGGGCCATGGCCAGGTCGTTCTGTACCACCTCACATCACTGCCAGGGCACAGGAAAAAGACTCTCTTCCGGGGAGAAGTGGCTCCTTCCCTGGCACAGGGAGCTGTCCAGTACTGTTTATTATTGGTTGTATTTTCTATGTGAATGGTTTATTTTCTTGCACCCTTTACATTAGTATTGTTGCTGTTACTGTTTATTTTCTCATCGCATTGCTGCTTCCAGTAAATTGTTCTTACCTCAATCAATGATCTTTGCCTTTGGGCCTCCAATTCCGCTCTCCATCCGAAAGTGGGGAAGAGGAGGATAAAAGCAGGGGGAATAAGCAGCAGTGTGGTTGTGGTAGGAGCACTTAATTGGGGAATACCATTCCTAAACTATGACAAGACTGTCAGGCAAATACACTCCACATACTATTTACGATGGCTCCATACTGGGGTTAGAAAGAGCTACCACATTTCTATTCTCGCTCCAAACAGTACAATGTTTGCTTAACTACAATTTATTCTAATCAATGGAAGAGTTTATTTCTGAATTGTGGGCTTTTTTCCATTATTGTCAAGGGAAAGCACTGCAATGCTGGTATTTTGCTTTTTCAAATACTCCATTACTAAGTATTTGCTAGTTTAAATATAGTTATCCATTCAGCTACCAAAATATTTTATTTTACCACTGGACCCATCAAAGCAAAGGAAAAAAAAAAAAAGGGAACAACTCACACCAAGCAACACTGCTAATCTACACAGTAGCCAAGTGTACCAGGATATTAGTTTATACACAGAAATGAGGATCATCTTATTCAGAATGCAAATCTCTTTGATCCTTAAGTGCTCCATCAGGAATCTTGGACTGCACCTCTCTGCACACAAATTACACTGTTTTCTGCAGGATGCCAAATATATACACACAGAGACAGCATTACTAAAACAAATACCAAGGCACAAACAAAACCAGACTTTAAACAATGATTGAACAGAGCCAGTTCAGTCTCCTCAGTGATATAAATGGTCTTGATGTCTCTTCATATCTCACTGGAAGCTATTTAAACAGTGCTCTTTTCATATCTTCATTCACACAGATCCTTCTGTGAAATATTTACCCATGACCAAGTTGACTATATTTCTTATTTGCAATTGGTCAAGTAGTGCTTTTTGTGTTCACTGAATGTGCAATGTTTGCAATGAGCTTGAGTAAAAAAGCTTCTCAAAACTCTAGAGAATAAAATCTGGAAAGATCAAGGTTCACCAGTCTGTTAGCAGGAGGAGAAAGAAAATTTATTAAAAAAATACAAAAAACCCCAAAACAATACAGCTTTTTAAGATTTCACTCATAGCTTCAGAGCAACCTCCTTCAGAAAGATGGACCAGCAAGACTTTAGAACAGGCTGAGAGATGTGACAAATCAAGAATTCATTATGATACTGATGTGCCCACCTAGGAGAAAAGCCACCCACAGTTACAGATAAGGTCTAAAACCTGTAATTCACTCCCTTAAAAACTGTCAGAATTACAATACTAAGTACTCATCTTTATTCCTGGGGACTTTCTGTACTGCATTTATGGACAAAAGCAAACAAAACAAACAGCAAGGAAAAAAAAGAACAAAAAACCCATATCCAAGAAAATAACCTAAGTGGAAACTTGTATTTCTGATTAGATCACAACCTTAAATGCTGTAAAAAGGAATCCCTTTCTTTTTATATGGCCTTTTAATGAGTTACAAAGGTTTGGTTTTTTGTCATCAGACATTTCCTTTTTAGGCTTTCACGGGCCAGTGGTAAAAAGACACTTTTTAAGCAGAGGCAGAATGATGTCTAATCATGTCAGCTGATTGGCAGAATTCTGACAGATGTCGCATACATATTAGCAGGTAGGAGATAGGATTAGGGGGGAAACAAAAGTCAGGATGTTCTTGTTGGAGTAATTACCCAGTACATTGCAGCCAAAACTAACTTTTTTTTAAGCTGCCAGTTTATCACCTCCCTCAAGTTTCCTGTCAAGAAAGGCTCTGATGCACATTTTGCAAATTTGCAGTTTGGTTTATTTTACTTAAATGGGAAGCAAATGCTACACTTAAAGAGGTATCACAGAAAAAAAATAGACAAGATAGCTCTGCTCTTATTTTTGAAGTTGTATATTGACTATGTCCCTTTCTCTTGACCTGTCAATATTCACAGAATGACCAGGTTGGAAGAGACCTTGAAGATCATCGAGTCCAACACATGCCCTAAAAACAAATATGAGGCAGATGTGAAGCAGAGAAGAGTAATCTGTGAAGGAAGCATTGCTGCAAAACTAAGGTCTTCTCGAAATAGTGATTGTAATTGCATTGCTGGTTAAAAGTTTTATCAATTCTGAGTCAATAGCTTCTCTTCTCCCCCACCTTTTCCACATAATACTTAATGCTAGCTAATTATAAATTGCTACCTGTCTTGCATAACAACAAAGAAGATGAAAAAAATTTTAAATAAAATTTCATGAAGATATGCTTAACAACATGCTGTAAGCACAACATAGCTGAGGCCAGGACTTTCATCACAATTTGATTTTGCAAATTTAAGATCACATGTATCTTTCATCACATTTGCTCATGCATGCTCACCTTTCCCAACAGAAGTATTTTTGAGATCAGCCTTTGCTACAAAAACTCAAACATTACTACATCTCCCAACACGGACTCCATTGTTTCACCTTCCAATAATATTAAAACAATATCCTGCCATTCTTCCTTAGGATAAAATAGCATAATATTGCTCTTATTTTCTGCAACAACAATAAAATCCTACTTTGATTCTGTGCTTGTTCCCTTTTATGCTCCAGATAACTCATTAAAACTTAACATCTTCTGTACTCAGTATAAACCTAACAGTCCAACTTTTCGTATTTTCCTACCTTCACTGTAGGTTAAAATATTACGCAGTAAACTCCTAAATACACTCTAGGCACCACCTAACTCATTTTTACAACAGTGCCAATGAATCCAAGTGCAGCCACAATACAAATTCAGAATCCTTCCAATCCAGCAAATAAGAAGGATGTTTTTCCACAAATAGTTCTAGACAAGAGGCAAAGGATCCCAAAACTTGCATCTTCACCATCATGAAATAACCTTTTTCCAGAATCAACTTCAAGGTCCTTAAACAATAGCTAGAGAGCACTTGAGATTTAAAAAAATATTTTTTAATAATTAAAGTTATCCACTGAGAGGGAGAGAGAAAATCTTAGTACTTTAGGACAAAAAAAAAAACAAAAACCAAACAACCTAAACAAATAGAAAAAAAGACCAAAAAAAACCCAACAACCAGCAAAAGTAACAACCTTTTGTAATGGACTAAGTCCTAGACAGAGCAAAGCACTACTCAAATACTTTTCCCAGTGCTGAAGATGCAACAAAAAACAAATACAGCCACAAAAACAAACAAACAAACAAACCCCACAACCAAAAAAACACACACACAACCAAAAACCAAAGCCACAGGGGAAAAAGAAATAGATAGGAATCTAATATTTTACATTAATTCTAAAGTTTTGATATTATAGTGATAACACAGGCTTTATTTTTCTGGTCCAACTGGAAATACAAGGAATTTTGAGTTAGGTAGTTTGCATGAAACACCCAACTCAGTTTTGTACATGTTAAAGAAAAAGGTACTTACATAAATATTGAAAATAAAACCAGTTAAAAAATGCTTATGGTTAACTGCTGTTCTTCTATCACCCTAGAAGGATCCATTACTGTTTATGTCACCACATTACTGCTCCCAACACAGAAGAGCAGCAACTCTTCGAGCCACCAGCTAAAGCTGTGGTGGATACATTTTGTACGTAAGCAGGACAAAATCTGATGAATAGCCAAGTATAGTAGCCTGAAAGAAGAGCAGTAATGATGACAATTCTGATGACAAGGAGACATCACTGGCAGGAAGAAATGTGCCATCATGTCACTTTCCAGCTGGGCTCTTCAGACAGTGATGCTCCTAGATTTTCTCTTGCACACAAGGTGTCATTGACTTCTCTGATCTAATTGCTCAACCTAAGTAAAAAAGCTGATGGAGTATTTCAGCTTTTCTGTTCCCCAGATTATTATTGAAGCATTTCAACATGCTTGAATAACACTATGTTATTTGTGCTATTCCTGTTTCTTGTTCACCTCCAGGTTTAATTGTTATTCTGATAAATTGGCTTTGCAGCTATAGCAAACGGCCCAGTTATAATAAAACCCTACCTTACTGTAGGGGGCAAAACAGCCTCTTACTCAGAAGTTGCTGTAAACACACCAGTATAGCATGTAAAACAGCCATAAAATCATAGAATCATTACAGCTGGAAAAGACCTTTAAGTTCATTGAGTCTAATGGTTAAGTCAGCACTGCCAAGTCCACCACTAAACTATGTCCCCAAGTGCCACACCTAAATATTACTGAAACACTCCCAGGGATGGTGATTCCACCACTTCCAATGCCTGACCAATATCCCATCCAAAACTCCCCTGGAACAACGATATGTTTGAGACCTCTTTAGAAGAGGATATATGTTACCATCTTTCCACCTCCAACTTTCACACCGGATTTTTACTTTTCTTCAGCACATCATCCATCAGTCAGTTATAGCAGGTAGCAAAAGTCTTTCATCTTACATGAACAAGGTAAGATAGCAGCCATTAGCAAGTTTTGGGCAGAAGAAAGTGATAACAAAAACAAGCTCTTTTTTTTCAAAAGAAAAAACTATGAACTACACTGTGTAAACAAAAACCCAACAGTGTTTTCTCATGGCCACAACAGAAACAAAGTGCTGGAAAATTTTCCAGAGACCATCTAGCCCGTCTTAAAGATGGATTATTTATATCTAGAGCAGTATGTACCAAATGGCTAGTTCAACCCACTTCCAGGAAGGAGCTGTTTCCCATTATTCAGAATATATTTATACAGTATGAATGACACTGAGAGGAAGGCAGCAAAGCCCTAAAAGAAATAGGGGCTTCAGAGTTAGACCATCAGGCGATATTCAGGGACAGGATTAATGCTTGCATTTCTGGAGGCTGAAGAGAAGAGCTGACAGGTGACAGGTATTTTCCATTCCAAAACAGCCCCAATTTTTTTTTCTCCTCCAGTGCTGTTCCTTTTTTTTCCCAACTTACTCGTTGAAAAAAAAGAACTTTCTGAGGTGACTAAGAGATCAGTCTGATACTTCTGGCACTCCAGCCCCCTCTTAAGTTTTATCTGGAGTGGGATGAGCAGCTTGGGATGGTGATAAGGAAGACAAGCAGGAGTAGCAAATTAGGTAAAGAAAACTAAATGTTCTGCTAAAATACCAAAGGCTGTGCACAAAACTTTTTTCAAGGAAAACCAGAAAGTCTACTTATTCTAGAACTTGAAATTCTTGGTTTTATTTTCATTTACAGGAAACAATCATAAAAGGCAATATTATTTGAAAATACACAGATCTGAAAGCTGCAACTTTTATTTCATAAAGCTAGTAGGGAAAGAGACAGAGAGAGATAAAAGTGAGTGGATTTTCCCTTCTCACAAAGTTTTCCCTCATTTTCCCCATCCCAGTCAGAAACTCTACAGCCAGCCAAGCCACTTGGATTTAGATCAGCTCTAACACTGTCACATGCAACAAAGCAAGAGGCTTGGACTGTCACAAGAGCTTAGAGATGCACATTAGGACACTGTAGCTTTCCTCAGTGGCATAGAGCTATCATTGCAGCAAAAACAAAGTGAGATGACTCTGGAGAAGAATCAAACCAGTGCAAGCTTTCCTACATGGATGGGGCTGCAGATGAACTTCTGTCAGCACCAAACGGGCACTCTCACAGCTGCTAAAAGGAAGTTGATCTCTCCTCATTTTGCAAGACAGAAGAAGCAGCTGTTGAAAGTCAGCCTATGCCAGTCCAGCCCATCTGCTCAACACTCACTGCAGAAGGGCACGCAGAGTGAAATGCAGAGAGGGAAAAGAAGGGGATCCACACAGGCCATCTTTTGCTGAGGTTACAACAGAGACTCTCGTCTCTAGGCCACAAAGCAGGTCAGAAATCACTTTGGATTCTTTATTTTTGACTATTGCCATACAGGTCATTTTGTTCTCACAGATTTTGCTGCCCATGCAACCTCAGACTAAAGGAAATCTTTAGCAAATAGCTCTTGTTATACAAGGTAGCATCTGAGCTCAGGAGAGAGCACTGCAAGTGAAAACAGGTTTTTCTGCTGTCACCTTCCCAAGGCTATCTGTACCTCTCACCAGGATCAGCAGGGTCCTTCATCCATGTTAAGTACTATTTGAGAAACTCCACACTCAGCTCCGGATCCTGAGCAACCTCTCCCCCAGCACCTCCTTTAGGCTCTGCCACCATCCAGCATCTCTCCTGTGGCATGTAGCAAACATCCACACAGAGTGACCCCATTCTCAGGAGGTCCCAAGGAGCCAGCTGGGTCCACAGGATGACAGCCCAACCTTCCTCCTGGAAAGGTGACATTGAGTACCCTTCTCCAGTGAGACAAACCAAGATAGTTTTCACTGGAGATGATGATTCTGAAGACATGACCTCATGCTACAGTGAATGACTTTGCACAAGGTGTCATGCAAGCAGTCCAGAGGCTTAGTTTGCAGATGAATGCACTACTATAAATACATAATTAAGTCTCCTGTATACATACAGAATTAACTCTTCCCATTGGCAAGTAGTCTAATAGCTCCTAAACAACAAACATGATTTACTTCATGGAGCTGCCTTGCTTTTTCTATCATGCCTCTCTCAGAAATGCTTCAAACTTTACTTTTAAAATGCACAAACTATTTTGTAAGCAAAAACTAATATATTTTACTCTCCCCACCCCCAACAAATTTAGCTTCTATCAGATAACAAGGGCTGTGAAAAGAGTCCTATCTTCCAGCCTGAGCAATTAATCATCTCAGTAACAGCAGACCAGAGAAAGTCAAAGAATACATTGCATAAAGAAAATCCTATATTTTACCATTTTTCTCTTTGGAAAACAAAACAAAACAAAACCACCAAAGAAAAAGCTACAGGAAAAAAACCCAAGCCAAACCAATGAACTGTGAAACAATGCATCTTCAAAGGTTTTCCCAACTATCAAAATAGCAAAGTGTAATGAATTATTAATAAATGGGTTCTGTGACCAGAAGCATGAACTGCTAAAGGCAGCTCACATTTTGTGCACAAATTTTTTAAAAAGCCATGTTGAGTAAGGATGTATTTTTATATACTTACATAAAGATACAAATATTGCTTGAATTGATACTGAACACTAAATTATCCAACTAGCAACCAGAAAAAAAAAACCAACCCCACCCTTCAACATTTCTGTTGCACAGGCTAGCTCACTGAAATAAGCTGTTTGCTAAAAGGCTGTTCAGGGAAGACCATTGTCAGTACTTAATAGCTGATACGGACCATTGAGTAGGCAAAGCATCTATGCTCTGCAGAGTGAAAACTGCTTACCTGGGACAGATCTATTAGGTTGTGCAGCTTCATTGATGGGAATAAAGTTATAGACATGACAGTACCACTGAGAATATTAGTTCTTAAAGGAATGAGGCTAAAAGACTACTGTAGTAACAGATAGACTGTTAAGGCCTGGAAAGCCTATTATTTTTCCCATTCCTGATTTCTTAAAATTGTTGTTCCAGCGCTAATTACCTAATTAAAGCAGCTGTGTGATATTACAGCACATCTACTTCTTGTGAAGAGCTGAAAGGCTGAAGATTAAAAACATGCAGTCTCTCGCCATCTTCGGGACAATGACAAAGCAACATTTGCAAATGAAATAACACTCTTTGTTTAAAAAGTCCCTAAATTCTCCAAGAACATCAAGTTCATAACCCGCAGACAAACAGGGCACCGGTGATTTATCCCCAGCTTCACAACACCAAGGAAATGGCATTTATAGTGAAACACAAAGTGTAAGATGAAGAGAAGCAGCAACATCTCATGGGGAAACCGGCAATTCCCCTGTCATTTTAGGTATTGCATACCACAATGCACACTGTCAGCACACAAGTGCAAATTTTTAGTTAGCAACTTGCAAACAACAGTCAGGAAAGTCTTAGTGAGTATATGGTGTTCTCTATTAGCAGCAGGGATTCGGGAATCCTAGAAGCAAGATTATTTCACAGATGTAAAACAGCAGCAGAACTTGGTGCACTGCTTGGACTTGAAACACTGTGTTGGTATTTTTCACAAACAGGACAAGGCTACTAAAATACCTTAAGCTTTATTACACATCAACCTCATTACAAATTGAGATAATTAAAAAAATAACAGCTCACATTTTACAAACAACAACCAAAACTCTCTGTTACAAGACACTTTAAAATTTTCCAACCAATATCATATTAGTAAAGCTTACAATTATTCTAACCAACCACTACAAACACACATATATCTACTTCAAACAACACTTACTTATATATTTCCTATTAACAATACACAATACATTATTAAGCTTAAAACCTTCTACTATCTTACTACACATTTTTCTACAATCTTAAAGCCTATCTTAGCCAAACCCAAAAACTCAAACTATTATTTCATGTCCTTACTTACTATACTGTTATATATTTTCTTCTTTCAAGCTTTACTACAACTAACTCTGAGTTCTCTACTCTTTCTAACTGCTGGGATATGTTCCTTGAGCTTTATTGTGGCATCAGCCACATTATAGGTTGAGACAATTGAAAGATGGCAACAACGCTTTGTTACAGGGCATTTTAAAAGTTTTCCAACCAATGACATATTGCTGAAGCTTACAAACAGTTGTTCTAGCCAGTCTCTAAAAGCACACATAGACCTGCTTCAAGCAGTACTTGCTTGTATGCCTTCTATTAACAATACACAATACTCCATTATTAAGCTCAAAACCTTCTACTGAATTGCTAAGCATATTTTTCTACCATCTTAAGGTCTATATTAGCCAAGCCTAAAAACTCTAACTATTGTTTCATGTCCTTGCTTTCTGTACTATTGTGTCTTTTCTTCTTTCAGCCTTCACAGCTGCAGCTAGCTCTAAGTTCCCTGTTCTTTGAGGCCTGCTTTCACAGCTCTTAGAAATCTTCTTACATTTACCATTTCCCACAACACAGCATTCATTAACTGGAGATCTGTGTGAAACAACTCCATGCAGAGGAAGCATGAAAAGCTTTCTGGTTTGAACATGTCTCTGGCAGTGTGGCTGGGTCAAAAACTGGGTTGAGTCTTCTAAAGCAGTTAAACTTTCTAAAAAGCAAAACCAACAACCAGCAAAAAACAAACCCTGCATCAGTAGTTTTATAAGCACTTTATTCCTATCCACTTTGTGACAAAATGATCAATATCAGCTTATTCCTCAAGCTTGGCCTAATTCACCAGATTCTACCAGTGATACTGAGTGGCTTAATTTTTGGATGTTCAATTAGCATTATCTTGAAAGAATAGATCTTATTATAATAGGCAAAGCAGTAATTGAGCATCTATAGGGAGCAAAGAATGTAATACAGGTGCCCTGATGCATAAAACTGATGTATGCCACTGTTCTAATTGCTTTTGAAAATATTTGCCTTAGTGTTGAGAAAAATAAGCAGCCATCAAGACAGTTGAAGACATTCTTTTAGCCAAACTTACAAAATTTTTTCTCACTTTACATTCTACCATTCCCTTCTATTCCCAGTCTTCTCTGGCCTTGTCAACAGCCCTTCCAAAGTATGTAGTCAACATTACCCACAAAGTTATTCAAACAAACAAAATCACAGTACTTGGACAGCTATTGATCCCATCTTTATAATTTTTAGATTGTGCTCAAGAACCGAAAAATGGCTTTCCTTTGATTGTTCCATGGCCAACAGCATGCTTCACAGGCTAAAGGACTGATGCAGATCATCATAAAATATTTCCTTGAATTTCTTAAATACTGTGGAATTTTTCATTTTGTAATCACAAAACCGTTCAAGTGCACAACCATTTGAATAAATAGTCAATTCATAGCAATTCAAAACATATTTTTGTTTTATACCAGCTCAGAGGTATACATTCACCCTTTATGAATGTCAAATTAAAATTTCCAACCAAATCCTTACAACAACTTGCCCCTTAATATTTTGAAACATATTGCAGTAGCTGATCCCTCATGCCAAATGTTTCCAAGCACAGCATCTAAAAGCTGCATTAAAAATCTGCAACTTATCAATTTAGCCATGCTGAAGAATGCTTTCAGAGCAATTATTCACAGTACCCCAAGGAAAATAGCATTTCCCAGACAACATTCAAATTAACCAGAGACTCTTAGTCCTTAAAATATGAAAACCTCTGGCTTAAAAGACAACCAAGTCGGAGCACACTGATGTTTCAAAAGGTCCAGCTGCAGGTGACCTTAAAAAGCTCCAAAATATTTTGGTCAAGCATGAAAGACTAGATTTGTCATAATATTAGTCTGCACTCTATGGGGTAGACAAGATTTAATCTAACAGCATACTCAACCATCGAGCAGAATAGCTGCCTATTTACTCCCAAACTCATCGTTTTGAGGATTTGTAGGAGTTATAGCTGGCTCTAAATTCTACGGCTGAGATTAACAGGCTTCAACATCCACATTCACAGAAGAAATTATTAAATCAGCCCAAGCAGGTAATTTGTGTCGGGAGCCAAAGACTTTGCTGGGTCCAAGTCACAAACCCCCAAATCTCGCCGTTCCAGCCGAGGTCTCCACGGGATAGTTTTTCTAACTGCGCCATCTACTGGCCGAATCCCATCACTGCCACCACTCGATTTCCCCCGGCACGCCGATTTTGATAACTTTAGTGTTTCTCAGTCATAAAACAACCCTTGAAAGATCACAGACAACTTCTGTGAAGATCATAAAAAGCAATAAGAAAAGGAAATATATTTTCGGGTTTAAATCAGCTGCTAGTGTGCTCTCGCCTCTGCTGCAAAAGGGTATCTAAATGAAAGGAAATTGAAGTCACTTAGTTCAACCATTAAAATAGCAGTGCTTCCTAACCCTAGCCCCTGCCCTTCCCCCCAGCCAACAAACAAACGAAAAAAATAAAAAGAATAGTTCATGCTTACTGAAAAACACTATCACTCTTCCTTTCCTTTTTCATTTATTTAAAGGTTAAAACTCTTATTCATACCAAATCAGACAAAATAAAAGGAAGCAAATAGGTCCTCACTAGGTCAAGCTGATAAACATCAGCCTATACACGCATGGAATCAGTAACACCAGTGACTAACAACTGGAGCTTCCTAGTAGAAACAGATCACTGGTAGGCTTTCCCCAAACTAAACACTATCTCTTTCCCACTACCTTGCTGATTAAAAAAAAAAAAGTTTCAACTCGATCTGTTTTAAAGTGCATAGCAACAAGAACGGCAGAGAAAATATGTAGTTCATCTTCAGGAAAAGTCACTGAATACAGCAAATTTCTTCTTTCATCTTTATCAGGTCATTTACACCCATATGTGTCCTTTCCTATATTTTACTGGGCTCAAAGTCTTCCCACACTCTTGTCTGTAGTGTCCCTGTCATTCTTCATTGGGAAGAAAGAAATCACAACACCAGACCAGTTCTCTTCCTGCTTCTCTCTGACACATCACAAGATCTCATTACTTCTGCTTGGAAGGAACATTAGCTCAAAAGGGGCAGCTCTAGAAACAACGTGAAGCTTCTCAAAATAAAGAAACTCATATAGAATTTAAGATACATTATTAGAAAGCAATAACACATCTTGCATGTATCTAAGAGCTGATTTCTAATTTCAAGAGAGCAAAATACATGGTTTAACTGGATAGCATCAACAGAACCATTACATTTTTTCATACTAGGAAGAATTATCTGTTGATTCAGTGAAATACATAGTCACATTCAACACCTTTGGCAGTCTTCTCTACCTAACTAGAAGCCCCCTCAGGCAGAAAAAATTAACACAAAATGTCTCTGTCAAATGGACAGAGACCTTCCTGTATCTAAAATGAGGGACCTAGAAATGCCTTTGAACTGTAATGATCCACACTGTAACTGTACGGGTCTGTAACAGAACAGACTGGGGGGGAGGGTTCAATTCTCCCTCACCTTTGAGCCTCATTTTTCTTATGCTGAGAAGCACAGAGAAGAGGTACCATATGCTCTGGCCTTGATCTGGAATAGTCTGGGTCAGAACACACCACAAGACAAGACATTGAACAGTTGCACTGTAGCACAAGGAGGTTCAGGGAGGAGAACAGAATCACACCTCACAAAGATCACACAGCTTTTTGCTGGCACACAGGAAATACTGCATCCTGAAGGTCAGTGTGCTGCATTGCTTCCTTGCTAGGTACCTAAAGAAAGCCTTGTGAATACTTTCTTCCCTCTCCCACAAACCATCCATACCAGCAGCTGATCACAGGGACCAGAACTTCACTCATGTTAAAGGGAGAAAATAATGTTCATATTCAGATGAAAAGAGAAGTTAGTCCAGGCCATCCATAAGAGCTCAAATTTTAAAAGGATTGCATCTTCCTCTGTTGCTTTGGCCACTGATCCAAGCAAAATACAAAGTTAGAGAAATTACTGGCCTTCTTCAGGAAGGCAAGATCCATATTCCTCAAGATCTACATTACAAATGGACTGTTTTTACCTCAGAACAAGGGACTAAATAGTCTTCCTACACACACCAATTGCCACTAAATTACCATGAGATCTACTCCAACCCACACAAAAATCTATTTGTATCCTCACTGCAGTTTTGGCAGTACATCAATTACTTTGACAACCCTCACAACTGTAAGAATATGTATAAACCTTGATCCAAGTATGAAATACTGCTTTCATTAGCTTAAAATAGCACTAGATAAGCAAACCTGCCAGCCATATTAGAACATTTTGCTGTTCTATTATGTTCTAGGGGAATCATCTCCTCCCTTTTATCTCTGTTTTTCTTGTAGTTTGCAGCAATACACCAGGGAATACAAAAAGCCCAAACCCTGCAGTGGCTTTCTGGTGCCAGCCATGCTAACTACTGACTCCAAAAGGCTTTTATTCAAATTTAGCAGCTTGCAAACATTCCCAGCCCATTTGTTAGGTGAAGGTTAAGTGATGATCTCTTGCTCTGAACAGTTTTAAATGGCAAATAATTGCAGACAGATAACCAGAGGTAAAGCCTGTACCCTACCATCATGCCTGAAGAACACCCTGCAGATCTATAAAGAGACAGGAATCAGTGCCACAAAGATGCTGCTTTATGAATGTAAAAGGGAGTAGGAAAGGAGGCACTACCTACATCTCCATTTTGAATATTAGAGATTATTTCAGATGCTTCTCTAGTTTGAAATACTCAATGACTGAATATATGTCCTTGTCATTTCTATCTGTGCAGCCCAGTAATTTGACCCCCTACAAAAAGTAATGCCATCTTAAGGATTCTCAAAATAATACATTACAAACTACACATCCACTAGTTGACTCTAGGTGACCCTAGAGTGCAGCTCACTGTTTGGCTTCACAGCTTCTACCCACCGCCACCTTTTCCAAACTTTCCAAAATTATCCCTACTACAATCAAGGAAGCTGCTCTGCCATGGTCACAGTCCTGCAGCTCCTACTGTCCTGGAAAGATTCCCCTTGTTGTAAGGAGTAGCAAGCCTTCAGAGCAGAGTGACACACAGCTCTTCAACTGTACAAATTTGGGAACCATTATCTTGAAGGCTGAGGTATGAGTCTCTTCTGTTTTCATGTCTGCTTCTTCACCACCGTGTTATCCAGGTATTTCTTTTTTCCTATGGCATTCAATGACCTCCCTGCCTCTCCAGCCTTTTATGCTGCTGGCACTCTTCCTCCCTTCAAATAAGGCTTGCCTAGAGTCTAGCACAGCTAACTGGAAAGTGACAAAACCAGAGGGTTGGTCAAAAGTTGAGGATAACAGAAAGTGGAAATTTTCTCTCTGAAATTTTCAAACAATCCAGTTTGGAAGGCAGGAGAATACAGTAAAGCAAAATAGCATTAAAATTAGTTCATCTGCTCGCTTTTCAATGAATTGTGCAGGATTCTAAAAACAAAAACCCCTAATTTTAAAAAGCTTTTATACATCTTTTTATTGATATTACATCTTGAATAGTGTAAAAGATTTAATTGTTGACATTGCAGTAAGACTGTTAAATACCACACAGCAAAAGCTTTGCAGAAAGTAAATTATCAAAGGTTATTCAAGAATAAATGATAAATGGAATGAAAGGGGGGACAGCAGAAAAGAAGGAAAAAATATTGGTGACAATTCCTGTGATGCAAAAGTATTTCATTATACAGTTTAAAAAAAAAATAGCATTTTCACAATGCAATTATGCCACAGAGTATGAAAGATTCCACTAGAAATTCACAGGCTTTGCTTGCTAGGCTTGAGCTGGCAGAAAGAACTTTTATCTCCATGCACCTTGACTCAATATTGCTACACAAGATAACACATTCAAACTCCTTTAATTAGTTCCAAAGACATCTCTGCCCACCTCTGGAAATTAGGAACAGGAGGAATGTATTTTTGCCTTAAGTCTTGAAAGAAGAAAACAAGTTTGTAAAGTTCATCTCTGAGTACAAGAGATATGCTCTCACCTAACCTCCACTGGTCTCTCCACTGAGTCTTCCTCCTCATTAAAAAAAAAAAAAACAAAACAAAACAAAAACAAAACCAAGAAATAACAACACTTATAGAAAAGAGAAAAGTAGTAGATCTAGCTAGACTGAAGTCACACTAAAACTTTAGCCATCGCTTATTATTTGACATAGATGTTCAGACTACTACAGCATAACGAGCCTATTACCAGTGTCTCTGCCATTATGGTTTCATTAGAACGCAACATCCATCCTGTCTATTGGAAGGCATCACTGCCCATGGCAGAGGGATTAGAACTAGATCATCTTTAAGGTCCTTTCCAACCCAAACCATTCTATGGTTCTATGAAGGATAAAAATAAACATTAACAGCTGCCTCTTTCACTTGCCAGTCAATCAAAACAAGGCAAGGTTCCAACTGGAAAGGGTTGCATAGATATATTGTAGAGCATATGAAAGCACTAAAAGCAGCAGGCTAGCTTTACTTTAGATATTTCCTGTACTGTAGGGTCTACTTGACAATACAGAACCCTGTTCACAAAATAAAATCCTTAACTTTATAGTTTTTTGAGAGAGTTTGAAACTTCCCTCCTCAGCCCTTTTTCCTCTCCCTACTAAAGTAAATCAACAGAAATTAACTTAAGGCTAAACTGGTCAGGGGGTAGGGCTGTGGAATTCCACTAGATCTCTAATTTTCTTTGAATACATATGTACATATTTATATGCATGTATTCTCCCATAGAGGTGTGACAGTCCAATTTTTGTGAGCACTCTAGAGAAGATTCCATGTTTTCTAGCACCTACCACTCACAGAGATCCTAGAAACCAGTTAGAGTTTCTAAACAAGTGGATAATATACACTATACAGAAGTATTCAAAGTCATCAATCTAATTTAATATCGTTCCTATGGCTATCCATGTGTGTCTACCATTCTCCTCAGCTCTGTAAACACTAGCAAAAAAGCACTTTCCACTGGGAATATTATAGCAACAGTTTCTTCAGTTCTCAGTTTTGTACAGAAATCTCAAACAACCATAGCTGATACATGTTTTCAATGATAACCAGTGAAAAGCCTTGAGCTGAATAACCTCCAGAGGAAAAAATCTCCTGTGCCCTCTTAAGTGATTTTACAGCAGAAATAGAATTACTCTCATGAAGTGGAAGCTTTTCCACTTCTAACATGTAGTTTTATATCCTCTTCCAATCCTTAAGTCTCTTGCTCTTTGCTGTCTTAGCCTGTTTTAAATCCAGAAGAATAAAGTAGTAACTCACTTGAGTTACGATCCACAGATGTTGTAATACAAGTAATCCATATCCAGCCTACAAAACCAGACTGGAACAGCAGTTAATAGTAGTTTTAAGACTCTGAAAAATTCATATTAAAGGCTTAGACGCTTATTTAGCACAGTGCTTTTCCTTTGAGGTTGAAGTACTCTGTCTGCAGGCGGTAACTGTCCTGTCTGGGTATCTCAGCAGCTTAAAATACCCTGAATCTGTCAGTTCATGAAAACTAAAAAATAAAATAAATTCTAGGACATTTCTATTGCTTGTGCACCACTAGTCAAGTGTTAAGCCTTTGTAAAACCGGTCTACAGCTCTATTTGCAGTAAAGTAGTGCCAAAACCAGAAACAGCTCTGGGAGGGAGATGGCCTACTAACCAGCATCCATCATGGATGACAGTACAAAGTGCTGCCTTTGGCAGCCAGTACAGTGCTCAGTCTGCTCTTGGAGTGTCCCTAGGACATTTCATGCCAGGGCCCAGTACAGCACTGCAGCAGTCTATTGCAGCAGTTTTGATTGTGCATTATGTTTTGGAGGAATATTATGTCCATACAGATACCTCTTCATATCATGCCAGAGAAAGGAAGAAGAATATGATGTGGCAGTGGATGCACAAACTCTTCTGCAGCAAGGAAGAGCAGATGGGGAGCAACTTTCCTGATAACAGCTTTCCTGACAACAGTAAACCTGCTTAGGAAAGGATCTCACAGTAGGTGCAATTTGGCCACTACTTCACAAGTGGCTGTACTCTCCCAGCTAATCCCGAGACATAAAAAGCAACAAAAAAATTCCCAAGACTTAGCAAGATTAATGGTAGCAAAGCAAGCATGGGACATATGGTAGTAATTAACCATGGTGAGCAATATCCTTTTCTCTTCATTCATTAAATAATTAATTTAGATATCTTTGCCCAAGGAACAGAAGCAGAGTATAAGCAACACACAAAGCTCCTTTCTGCTAAAAGTTGTCAAATTTCAAATAACACATCTGAAATACCAATGATTTTAGAATAATGCAGATCATTGAATTAATTAATAGACAACTGAATGTTTCAGAAGCTATTAAGAAAGCAAAAGACTCTTCCACAAATAAGCTTTCAATAAGCTTTGAAAAATCACTAACACATGGGAAAATTATCTTTGCTCAGTCATTCCTATTCAATTACTCAAAATTCAGGAGCTGCATCAAGAAAAAAATTCTCCAGCAGGAAAACTCCACAGCAGAACTCTGTACTTGGTTTTCATCTGCATTGTCTATGTGTTTGGATTGCTGGGTGACAAGTACAGCACTTAAAGAACTTACAGCAAGTTCTCTAAGTCAGAGTGATGCTCAATCAAGTTTTCAGCAAAAGTCTGTGAGTTTCTTTAAAAACAAATGCAGATAGACATTAATGCCTCCCACTAAGAAAGCACTGGTGTTATGCAGTCAAAGAAAATTAGCTGCACCATGAAAGATTAATTTTATATACTTGCAGTGCCTTCTGCAGGTATTGTAGATTTGAAACATTGATACTCAGTTGGAAGCAATTTGACAAGTCATGAGAAGGCAAAAAAGGAGCCATAAACCAAGCACTGTAATCTGTTGATAAAATGGATAATAGCTGCTCTGCTGGATATTAATAAACTTAGCAGCATATTAGCAGATCATCTTTCATCCAAAGGATCTTCAGTCAGCTGCAGGCAAACTGTAATCCACACCTCTGTATCAAATTATACACACAAATCATATGTGCATAAGTGCAGACCCCTCTTTCATTAAATTACAACTGCTGAAACAGTCACCAGTACAGCAACTGCTTAATGGCATTAAGCATTAATGGCACTCTTTTCATGCATAGTGCATCCACAGATTTTCTTCAGCAGCAGCCAGATTCACCCCACGTTCACTCAGCAGGACGAGTACCTTGCTGTTTAAATGGTTTAGAGTAAGTCAGAAAATAATCTGTGCAGTTACAGTTCTGCTCCAAATATAGCACCAGGCTCATTCCCAAACATTTCAGCAGGAGATGGGCCAGGTGTCTTCCAAGTCTCATCTGCATCCAAAAGCCAGACCTAATTGGTATTTATCATATTAATTTCATTTTGTTCCAGCTGCAGGGAGAGACAGAGCAAACCAAGGAGAGACAGTTCCACCCAGCAGCAGCATTTTCTCTGACTTAAGGAGAACCTTGGTATCTTAACAGATACAGGTGGCTCTGCAAGTCAGTAAAATAAGGAGTGTATTTACCATATTGTTTCAGCTGGAAAGTTCTAATTTAATCTTACCCATCTACAACATGGCTACATTCAAGCCTTCTCAGTACTTTGAACTTAATTAGATACAGTTAGTTTCTTGCCCCATAGAAGTATCACATATGTAGACTTTTAACACTTTAAAAGTCTCCCATAGGGCTTTGAATAAATCTGAGGTCACAGCCAGAGTACTTGATTTTAATTTTTTTTTAAAATCACTATTCAAAAGCTTGTGAGTATATTTAGATACTTGGGCAAGAAAAAAATAAATTACATTTGAAAACTGGACTTGCCAGAGGAAACACTGAAATGGAAGACAGTGAACATGACACTGAAATTATTTCAAAAACAGATTCCTGCAAATTCAGAATTAATGGATAAAATCACCTAAATATAAATAACTAAGCTCTCCTCTGAAGCAAGTCCACATCAAGACACCAAGAGGTATGACTGCCTACTAGGGTGAAGAAAAAGATTTGCAAGTTTTTTTAGGTTTGAAACAGAAATATATGTATTGAAAACATTTATCAAGTGTAGAACCTAATCAAAGATCTGTTGTCCAACCTTTGCTCTCCAAGCAATCAGAATAAGCCAAATGTAGCAACCAAGAACACTGAACTCACTTAATTCCAGTTATGTTCTTCTCTTTTATGACGTATATCATTGAAGAAAATAGCTGTTTTTCAAGAAAGAGCTTAAGAAAAGACTAGCTGACAAAAATAGAAGACCTTCATTGCTGCAAATCAATACATAAAACTTATTGAAATCCAAGCTCAAGGTGCACAGAAGTCTCAACTTTTGCAGCTATGAGGACTGAAAATACATGAAAGTAGATAAGCATAAATGTCGGCACAAAATCAGATAGTTTTACAATCAAATAAGCAAACCCTCTGTAATTTATTGAGACCAGCTACAAGAGCTTTAAAAAAAGTAATCAAACATACTGTTGAGATACAAATACAATACTCTTTCCTAAATAGTTGAATATCTTTATTATGTGCTGGGGAAAAAAAAAAAAAGCTTAACACTAAGCAAGTCAGTCAAACTATGCATGAACTCATGAGCAGGGGCTGGGTGATCCAGCATATGACAGCACACCCCACTTTTTTTCAAAAGGTCAGGGATGGGAAAATAACCCTCTTGCTTACTTTGTCATCAACATAACAGATGCAACCAACACTTGGGAAACCTCAAGGTCAAAGACAGTGCACTACCTAAATGTTCTTTAGAGTAAATTTCATATTTTTCCAATGTTCTCCAGACAATTCATCAGCATGGCTTGTATGAGCATGTAAGCATGGCTTCCATTCCCTTGCTTGCTGGAAAACAAAAAGCACATGTATTCACAATAGGTATCTCAGATGGAATCTCAGATAGTCCAAAAAATAAAGCTGGTGGCATTCCAGGTCTGATAAAAAAGCAGTTTCCTATAGTTCTTGCAACGGAGACACAATAAAAACAAATTTACACACACACACACACTCATAAAAGTCAGCCCTCTCAACCTGTTATATCTCTTTTGTTTCTAATCACAAGATCAACTTTCAGAAAACAACCTCAATTTTTGCTTTAATGTTTTGAAGAAAAGTTCAAGGTAAAGCAGTGCAGCCTAAATTTGCCTTGTACAAGACTGAACCCAATTCAGCATTTACAGGTTTGGTGGAATTTAGCACTGCTCAGGGGAGCATTTCACTTTAGCACCTACTAGCGATTCTGAAAGACTGCTAAGATGTCACAATCCAGATCACTGCTCAAGCTGTGCACCTTGACATTGCCAAAATGGTTTGACCTCTCCTTCTTCAGCCTGATTTCAAGCTACTTCTGTATCCAGAGAGTGACAGGTGGTACCATTCCCTTGCATAAAGGCTCATGGATGATCATTGCCCATTGAAACCTGGACAACTCTGCTGCAACACTCCACCAGAATGCTGGGTCTAGAAATCAGAATTTCTATCACACAAGTCTCAATATAGCTCTCAACAACTAACAATCTGTGCCCTTCCCAGCCTTCCAGCTTTCTGTTTTCAGTGCCTTTCAAACAGCACCTTCTTACAGGTAGCGAGGAAAGAACCATTTAATAACAAATATCTCTCAAAGAAAGAAGCTGAATGAGCTCCATTCTCCAAGACCAGCACTGTAGCCACTGAGGCATGCTCTGTGTTCCCCTCTGCTGCAAACTCTTGCCCTAGAAGAAAGTCTTTCACTAGCAGTTAATTTACATGCCTTAGATGTTGCTATTTCAAAATATTTTTTTCACACAAAGGAAAACATCACAAAACCACTCATTAAAAAGAAACAGAGAAAAAAAAGAGATATTTGCAGAGCTCTTCTCACACTGAAACCCTGCCTGCCTCATTGGGATACTGCCATAGGGGAATGCCATGTTATAATACTGAAGCCAATGCTGAATGTCACTTACTCCCTTGGCAGTGACAACTGTAAAAATAAAAAAAAGGCCAAATCTGTGTTGACATTTTGTGTCCTATTCACACATTTATACACCTCATTTGCTGAACTCACTGTTTGCATTCTTTCTAAATGAGACTGTAAAAGGGCTTGTTTCATTTAGGGAAAATGGAATTAAAACAAACACATGCAGTTGACTCAAGAGGAAAAAAAAAAGCCTATTCTCAAAGTTTCAAGACTACTTGACTGCTTTTAAACTTTGTGGCTTATCAGTTTCCCCTAAGACAAAGTCAAAACTCACATCAACATCCCTGTCAAGTCACATATTTTTATGAAATCTAATAGTTACTTAATATCACACTACCACTTCCCATGAAAACAGGTTAAAAGCCATTTGTCACCAAAGTCCTTAAAGTTAGGTTGTGCCCTATATTGGCACTGAAGATTTTGTAAAACCACATGATGCAGAAATCCTGTCATAGCCCCTAAAAAACTAAAGCTCTAACATAGTTTCTTTTCCAGAGGCTGAAAGATCTACATTTTGACTGAAGCAGAGCAAGAGCTTGAGCTTATGTATCCCAAATCCCAACAGCCAATCAGCAGACCTCAGGTTCCATCTCTACGGCTTGAAATCTATATTCTTCATGCCTTCTTAATATTACCTGTTATTCTACTCAGATCAAGTCTAACTTCAAGATCACAGGAATAAATATAGTGCCTTCTACCTCATGGGTGGTTATAAAGACGATGCCACCATTTTCTCAAATGAGCACAGTGAAAGGAAGACAGTAGTTACTAGCTGAGACACTACAAATTACTGCTAGATAAAAAAGGGAATAAAGGTTCTCAGTGAGCATGGATAAGCACTGGAACAGATAGCCCAGAGAGGTCTGGGGATCTACATTCTTAGAGCTATTTAAAATTCAGCAGGACAAGGCAATAAGTTGTCAGCAGGACAAACCCTGGAGCTAGTTCAGCCCCTAATTCAAGCAGGGGTTAGATGACCTTCATTGGCTCCTTATCATTCCATAATTCAAGATTTGTAGGCTTTACTTTTGAATATGGTTGCCCAGTATTATTCTCTAGATAAAGCTAGACAAGTCATTCTTTTGTATTGACATGTGCTGAGAATGACTCTACATCCAGCAGGTAGGAAGAAAACCAAGGTAATTCCCACCCAGGGACTCACATTCTGGTGCGCTCATGAACCAGAGCAATAGGAGTAGTGACAGCTGTCACACAAACAGGTGGGAGAAACAGAGCAGTGCCTTATGTCAGGCAAAAACCCTTTATGGAAACAGTTGTTGGGAAATGCACCCTGTCACTTTAGCCTCAGCTTTGTAGCTGACTTTAAAAGAACTTTTTTTCTTTCCCTGCAGATCCATTGTCTAAAGCCAGATTGTTTCCTCCCATGTCAGCCACACATCAATAGCTCACGTTCCACTTAGAAGTTATCACACACAACATGAAGAACAGCCTGCACCATCTACTCAACCTTTCCATAGGTTTTAGTTAACTGCACCTACAAAACTGTTTTTAAAATATTCAGCTTCATCAATGCCCCTGATTTTTGTAATAGAGTGCAAAGAATAACTTTTCTTTGAAAGCCAGTCAGAGTAGCATCATTCTTAATTTGGTGAAATAAGAATTTAATTATGTCAAGAGCCACAAAAATGGGGAACACAGAAGAACTTATAGGAACTGTCTTTTGCAGGAAAGATCTTCCATATTTTCTAAATTCAGTCTGTTCTACCCTACCTGGAATTATATAAATACTTCATATCCCCAGAGTATCATCTGATTTCTTCAAACAAAAGACCTCCTTTTCATTAATTAAAAACAAAGAAGCTGAACTAAACTTATTGTCTAGTGGCAGAGGTCCCATATCTTAAAAAGAGCTATTGGGATACTGTGTCATCATCTAATTAGAGCAATATTCAGGCAAGTGGAACCCTTGCCCTGAGGGAATAACAAAATTGCCTGAAAAACTCATTTATCTAACTTAGTAAGAAATATATCTATTAATGGATTTAGTCATCAGAATTAAACATTAATTCAGTGTTTCAGTGAAGTATTAAAAAACCCCTTGAGTTTGCATTTGCATCCAGCTAATATTTACCCTATTTAACATAGTATTGGCTCACACTTCCTCTTCATTTCAGTGAAGAAAATCATGTTTACTGATGAAAATTTGTTTATAAAAATTTCTCTCTCATCCTGCCCACTAGACCATCTCACTTCTTGTGAAAGTCTAGACACTTCAATACATTTTCTTGTCCCATTAGAAAGTAACACACACCTGGCAGTCACAGCAAGCTCTCTTCTCCCACAAAAATTCTCATGATTGTTTCACAGATTTCTTCCAGTCCTGCCACTGATCAAGAAAATGTTCTGACAGCACTCTACTGGAAAAAAAGAGACTTAGCAGCCCTCTGTAGAAAGAAATATTATTACTGAGAAAGTAAAGAACAAGCAAGAGACCAGTTGTTTATCCTTAAGGACAAGTGACCATAAAAAGGGAAGCCAGAGCTCCAGACCATGTTCTTAAGATGGTATTGCTTTGCTGCTCCCTGGCCCTTGCTGCATTTTGAAGGGCTAACCAAAAATCAGGTGACATTCATCTTGTCCCATGCCCACATTCACAGCAACATGCAGAAGGTTCAAATAAAGAACAAACAATTTTCCCTCATCTTTATGTATTAATTCATTTCCTTAAATGAGTAAATGATGAAGACTGATGTTTAACTCCCTCTTCAGCTGACAAGAAGTACACTTTCTCCTGTGTGAGGTAAGCAAAGAATAGTATCACAAACTATTTTTCCAACCATTTTTGGTATATAAACCCAAATCTGTCCAGACACAACATGTGTAATGAGACCAAACTTCTGTGGAAATAAGATATTTTGCATAGGATGCAGTTAAGTTCCCAGAAGAACCAGAGGCAAGATCTTCATTTTAAGGCTGAGCCTGACATGAAGAGTTACAAAACAAAGGTAAACTTCCTATAAAACAAGTTCAAGTCTGAGAAAGTCAAAATGCAGAGAAAAGCAACAGGCTTAGAATATTTTGGGTTCATTACTTGAGAGGAGGTGAAGGAAAGGATTGTCTTATTCCTACTTAAACATCAAAAAGCCCTGATCCCTTTTTCATACATAGATGCAGAACCAGTAATATTACAGACCAACATGGCAAAGACTTCTCAAGTAAAATTCATGGTAGCAAAAGGGACATTCCTTATCCAGTCAGGGTTAAGAGTTCATCATTCAAATTTGCTATATTTCTCCACAGATAGGAAAGGGTGAAAAAACACCAAAAAAAATCAGCTGCCAGAGCACTGAACACAGCATGATTTCCCTCCCCCAGAGGCCTTTGGTCTTGTAAAGGCCCATCCAACAGAATACTTCACCAGGTACCTGACAGACCTAGGAATTTATGTTATCAGCATTTCCACTACCAACCTCTGCTAGCCAAAGGGATAATAAACAAAAATAATCATGTAATTCTCTAAGGCAAAGGGAAAATGAAATCAATACTTACATCTGTGAAAATACTATCATTTTTATGGAGAATCAGCTCCTGGTGGCTGTTGGGTGTTCACCACTGCTGTTCAACAAACAGTTCATTACCCAGTAATATGACAGAGAACAAAGATGTTATTCCTAATGACTTCCAATCCTCATTTCCATGAGATACTTGTGAAAGGCTGTCCTAGGGTACTGATAAGCTGATGATCTGAAGATAAGGGATGGAATGTCCTGGGGTGACTATGATGCTTGTATCCCCAGTCCTCTGTTCTGTTTGTGTTGAATATTCAAGTTCTGGACCTTTCAGACTGGTTCCAAGAGCAAAGAGGGGAGAAGAAGCATGCACGTCGTTTGCAGAAACTGCCCTTGCTCCCCTGCATTCTGCTGTGGACTCTGATGTCTGCAGCACAGACAGCAGGAGAGAGCTCTCTTTTGCTATTAGGGTTTTTTTAAGCTAGCTGGGGCAGAGAAGTTCCCCAGACTATGTTTTTTCTTTTTCCTGGAACTGTTGAAACCTGTTCTGGCCTGAAAACCCAGAAGATCACCAGGAGCTCACACCTATGGCCCACCAGGGCCCGGGACACGGCATTTTCCAGAGCAGGAGGAACTGATGAGAGACTGAGCAAGCCCAGCTACACCCCACAACAAGGACTTTCTGAATTTGCCATCTCTTCAGAGCAGCAAGATATTTTATTTTTAATATTTTTCAATTTTTATGCTTGTTGACACCTACTTGTTAAATAAACAGCTCTTTTTCCACTTTTCTCCAAGGAAATCTTTTCCCAAAGCAGTAGGGGGAGGGGCCACTTGAATCTGCTTTCAAGAGGAAACCCTTTTGGTTTCCTCCCAAAATTTGCCCTAAACCAGGACAAAGGCCTATAACAGATAAACAAGAAAAAGAATCTTTGTTTTGCAATTTTATGTACAACCCCATTGAACAGAATTTTTAAATGCAAGAATAGTCAATTTCTGAAACAGAAAACAGGTGAAATGTTTTTCACACCATCTTGATCTAAGGTGGTATACCACTAAAACATATAATTTCTCTGCTGAAGGAAGACATCTCCACATATGCAAGACAACACTCACATCTGCATAATTGCCCATTTGTAATAAGGCTGTGTTCTGCAACTCACACATGTTTCAAATATTTTTCTGCAGCTGTAGCCTCATCAAAATCAAACATGACCTTCTAAATTTATTCTAACTCTTCTAACAGTATTCAGAAACAACACCATTTAAATCAGCAGATCTACTTGCAGACCAGCATGCTGCTGTGCTGAATAAAAAAGCAGATCTTTGCATATATAATTGCTTAGTACTTCGTACTTTAGAATGAAAAAAGGATAGAGGCTCATATAATAATTATTCCTCCCAACAGGAAAAACAATGTTCTGACTCAAAAATGTACAGTTCAGTTTAATAAAAAAACACCAAAACAAACCACTTTTTTTTTAATAGAGCATTATGATTTCAAGGAATGTAAAATTACTTTATGTTTATCCTCTATCCACAGAAAAATGCAGAACTGAATGGCCTGAATGCCAAAAACCTTGAGTCACTAACCTCAAGCAAGCTAGCTATAAATTCTTATGGACTCTTTAAAATAATTAATGACTTTAAACATTCCTCTTCCCTCCACCCATTCATATTATAAATTGAGAGGAATAATAGCTTGATCACATAAATGATGAGTCAAGAATCCTAAAGAATGGCTGGTCAAAAGACAGCCCAAGCATCTCATCCACCTTATAGTTAACATCTTCCAGGCAGGTAAGTAGTTGATTCTCACACTTCTCAAAAGTTAGGGCAGGGAGAGAAGAAATCTAGACGTGCATCTGCAGATCTTACAAAATATTTGTAATGCAAAGATTTACTGGTGATACACATTCTAGCAAGGCTCACAATCACATAGCCAGTTGAGAAATTGAATGAAAACTTAGAAACTTACTGGACCACAAAGGCATAAGTATACTGTTTGAACAGAGAATAAATTACTATAAAAATGGTTTATAAAGGGTCAGATTTAAATGGAACAATGAAGTTAGTCTGCTTTTAGATCTTATATAAGCAAAATGCAAAGTTCAGATGAGAAGCTCTCCTATGTGAAGCAGGTACAACACGACCTAGGTGCAATGTCAGCAAGCGTTGTCAAGGGAGGACTCAAGTCTGTAAACTGTATATAATCAACAATAAATTAGTTTGCTGGAATTCTCGAATTCTTTTACCTACATGCATATACCTCCCCCAGGATTGCTGATGCAGCACAGCTTCTGCAGGCTGAGCAGCTGAGATTCAGAGGAATGACCTGAAGGATTTCTTCTTATTTCCAAGTCACACATCAGCTGTGTGAAGAGAGGGTAAATATATCAGTAAAGGTAAGGTTGTTTTTCCTTCAGCATACTTACATAAAGTGGTTTCAGATCCCATTTGTTCTAGTCCTTGTTACCCTTATGTCTCACATCTCTCAGAAATCTCTGCCCAAACACCAATGGGAAGCAAGGAACTGTCTAGTCAACCAATATTGCTTTCCTGGTTTTGGCTGGAATAGAGTTAATTTTCTTCTTAGTCACTGGTACAGTGCTGTGCTTTGGACTTAGTATGAAAATCATGATAACACACTGATGTTTTGTTTGTTGCTAACTAGGGCTTACCTTAAGTCAGTGACTTCGCAGCTTCCCAAGCTCTGCCAGCAAACTGGTGCAAAAGAAGCTGCAAGGCAGCACAGCCAGGACTGCTCTTCAGAAAGAGTCAAGCCTTGCAGTTTTTCCATCAATTCCTTTAAAAATGTGAGAGATTACCACTAACTTCCTGCAATATCACTATAAAAGTATGAAGTATCATACAGACAACAGCTAGTGGCTTTAAGATTAGGTAAATTAAGTAGGAATAGCAGACTATAGTTCCACAGTTATCATTGTCCCTTATTTTCTGTTCTGCTTTTCAATATGTATCTCTTCTCCTAGCTCTCATGAATTCCATAAACTCTTTACTTAGAAAGCAGGGCATCTAAGTCACCTCTCTTCCCACTTTCAACACCAGGTGATAAGGAAAGGAGCACAGTCATTGTAAGAATTGCTGCTTCTTCCAGGCTGTTTCTGGAAGACTAGACTAAAAGCAAAAACACAAAAAGATATCTTAGCAAGCAATTCCTAAAGAACATGAATTAAAGTGATTACTTGGTGGATGGAACGTCATTATCACTCAAAACCAAAAAACACAAATATGACACATCACCCAGTTACCAAATATTTATTCCTGTTAGACATCACTGAAAATGGTCCCAGCTATTAGTCATCCAGATTTTCTCACTTCAAAAGCAACTTGCTGATCATCAAAAGACTTCCTGCCACCTGTCAGGCAGACTCTAGAACACCCAGCACAGTAAGACACCAGATTTCTTCCTTTTAAAAAGGGGTTAAGGACTTTTAAATAGGAGGATTAGAAGGAATTTTGCTCTGGACACTTCCTTTTCCCAGTTTCTTTTTTTCCCAAAAAATAGTAACCAAAACAACCTTTTGACATAACTTTCAGATTCATGCAAAGACTTCCAGTCATTTCAACATGCAAAGGTTTTCAGTCATTTCTCCCAACAAACCAACTCTACTGCAACTTTTTTTCATTCCAAAATCAACACTTAGCTTCAATTAGAAATAGTGACTCGAAAATGTTACAATGCAAAACCATGGGTTTAAAAAACAAATGGTTTTAATAGATTTGAAATACATTACTAGAGAATTTAATTGTTCCTCCTTCCATAAATCAGTACGGTCAAAACCAACTGCCCTAGATAGTTGTTATTACAAATAATCACAAAATCTGTTTTATTTTCATGAGGAGAAAACTGCACTTATCATTTTTACCTCTCTGCCAGAGGCAAACTTCATAGTCCAGCTCTAAAAGCCAAGCTGAATTCTTTGCATGCTCTGCAACCTTCACCAGCAAGCAGCGACTCATAGCTCATGCCAGTTGTTTGAAGCCCAGGGAAAACCCATCCCTGCAAAGGGGAACATATTTAACCAACAGCAGCAGAAATTGAAGGGTGTCTGTCAGGCCAGAGAGAAAGTGCTGAAAGGGTAATTTCCTACAATAATGATTAATTTTGTGACAATCCCAGTAACTGCTGCTCAGTTCCTCACATCTTTGTTACAGCTGGAGCAGAACAAATTCAGAATTAAATATTTACATGAAACAACAAAAATCTCAGATTTCTATTGCATACACAACAGTTAGTAATTCAGCTGCACTTTAGTTAGAACATACACCTTGAACTTAAGGCTTGCAACCATCCCACACATATATAAATTTTCAAAATATGACAACCCCATACTTTTTTTAAAAATTAACATAATAAAATTCTATTTTCTCCATTTCTAGTTCAGCTCTCAAATATCTACCTTAAGTTTCTAAAACAGGAAATTAAAAGCCAACCTTGTACTTTAAAACACATATCTGTGTTTTATACAATCTTCATTGAAAAGTAGTCCAAAACACCATAATTTCCTAAGACATCATACTCCCTTAAAAGAAAAGGTAACTGGAATAATATTCATTTAAAGTTCCTTGTTATATGGCCATTTTGTGGTAATTTGAAACATACAAGGGTAATTGTTACAGCTATAACTCACTACAGAAACACTGAGACTCAAACAAGGACTTAGTATCTCACCTCTAATAAACCCTTTTATTTAAAAAGACTTTAGTACTTCTTTGATGCAGCAGCCTTCCCATATTCCAAAGAAAATCAGAATTCCTGCAGAAATGTATGACCATTTGTCCTCTGGTCTCTCAGTGAGGTACTAGCAGCTTAATAGCCTTTGGGAAAGTCAAACACACTGATTGAAGGCAAGTCTCTCCTTCCAAATAAAGCTTTTTTTAGCATTCAGAGAACTTTCCTAAAAGCACTGGTAGAAGAGCCAGCAGAATTGTGGTATCTCACAGTTTCTCCAAGAGGGCCTTTGAACTCAGTAGTGAATAACTTGGAACTATTTTTACAGAATTTAAGAATTATTGCAAGAAACGAAGAAGAAAGGGACAGATNGGGGGGGGCTGCCCCTTCAGCTTCCTGCTTCAAATCCAAGTACAAGTGAAATCCCATGGGAGCAGCCAGACAAATATAGAACAATGCTAGTTTAATATAGCATATCCACTCTGCCTTTTGCATGAATTTATTATCCAACAGTACAGATCAGAAGCCAAGCTGCTGCACAGCCCAGCTGCAGAGGGAGTGTCCCTGAAGTACCCACCCAGACACAGAAAACCTGCAGGCACTAAGGCTCAGGCTCTCATTGAATAGCCAAAAACATCATGCTTTACTAGGTGAGGGCCAGGAGGACCAAATGCCCCAGCAGGACACAGCTGATCAGAAAAGTGACCTGTTTCTCAGAAGGAAGATGTGACGTTTCTGAAGTATTCTAAATTTTGTCTGTCCAGAAAAACTTCCAACACCAACTGCACTGCCCCTGGCATGCAGCTGCATGGCAAGAACCAGGCCAACAGCAGGTGTTATGTCAGAGTTAGAAACTGAGAGGCAGCAACAGAAATACATTTTCAGCTAAGGATTTCATTTCCATTGGAAAGGAAAACCAAATCAGTCAGTGGTCAGAACAACGGAGCTGATTAGCAGGCATATAATTCTGCAATGCAGTGTGTTACTTGCCAATAACATATTGAATCAATAGCTGAATGACTAAGTCATAAATCAATACAACTAACCCAGTTGTTCTTACTCATACATAAACATTCCAGATAATTCAAAACATGGCACTAGATTTACTTTGTCAGGGTAGTTGTTTTCGAAAGAGTTGAAGTCAGGGAAGTGCTCAAGCTCTCTGAGCAGTATCTGCAAATGTGGAAAGGAGAATGTTAGGTAACTTACACCAAAGCCATCAGGCTACTCTCATATAAGAAATACTGCATTTTACTATCCAAAGCTAGTTATCTAGAGGTATTTATAAGCTCCAGTATGAGAGACTTAGATTTCCTTCACCTTCATTATCGGGCAAACTGCTATCAGCTTAGAAATTGAAGGTCATCTTTTCTCTGTCCAACTGTACAGGTAAAAAAACCCAGCTGATCAAGGACCAAAAGTTCCAAAAGTTGCTCCACGTTTGCCATAATTACAGAAGTTATTCAAGGACATGCTTAACCTGCCACCAGTCCTAACAAAGTGAAGAAACTCACATGCCTGCCAAATTCAGCAAGGTACATATTCATGTTTATGTTCAGACCAAAAATATCTTCAGCCAACTAATTAAAATATCAAGGTAGCTGACCAATCAGAGTGTGATAGCAAACTCCTGCAAAACACTGATTTTAGATATTGAGTCAAACATTTAAACTACAGCCTCATCAGGCTTTAGCTAAGGGGGAAAATATCTATTATGCATGACACTTTGCACATTCAAATCTGAATAATGTTCACATTTAAACCACAAAGCCAAAATTTGCTCATAGAGTTCCAAATCCTTCTTAGGGATTAAGTCTGTGAAGCACTTTGATTACACAAAGGTTGGGTTCACTTTTCATTGACTTTTTAACAGTCTCATTATATCATCAGCTCTTTTTGTCCTTCAAAGCCTTTATGTTACACTTACCAGATACAAGTCTGAAATATTAAAGCTAAAATTATTGAATATGTGACCAAATTCTTTCATCTTCAGGGTAGTCTACACCAAGCAGAAGAAAGAGGCAGAGAACAGACCTTCACCAATTTGCACACAGTATTTGGAGCTTCAGCTCTTCAGTCTTATGTATGCTCCAGTTTTTAATTCTTTAGCCACACATTGTAGTTTAATGAAGAGACTAAATCCATGGTAAATCAGTGACATTACTGCATGTGACCCCCAAGTTCCAGTACAGTAAACCCAGAGTACCATAATCTGGTCTCTGGGGTTCTTTTCCCCAAACTAAGCACCGCATATGTGTAACTGCCTATGCGGGGGTGCACAGATTTCATACCAAGACTGAAAATACAAATCCAGTCTAAAACCCAAACAGATTTATAAAAGAAATTATGCATTAACTGCCCTGTGAATCTCTATACATTACTCTAGACACAGTACAGGAACAGTTACCACATATAAGACACAATTTAGAGACAGCTACAAGGAGTGGAAAAATACAGAAAAATTCTTTTGACAAAACAGAAGAAATACATGGTGCAAGCTATATGAAAAAAGGGCCATATTCCACAAGTCTGCTTCAGATTTTTCCCTAGTATCAAATATCTAACTCTACGGTCAAACAAGCAAATAACAACTAAATCTCTGCAAGGAGAGACCAAGAACAAGAACGTAACCAAATCAAACTAGTGAAGGTGTCAAGAAACAGGTCTACAAAAACTGATGCTGTACTGTAGAGAAATAGATTTGAATATATAGAAAATTATTCACCACTGAAATGAGGTACCATCTTTTGGCGATAACTGAATCAATATTCTAATGCACTAACTTTCCTGTGAGGAAACAGGTGAATCTTTATTACGTGCCCTGGCTCACTGGTTGGTGCAACCCAAATAATTCAAGGTAAATTCATCAGTATGTACAGAGCAGCAGCAAATGTTATTTGTAATGTATAAGGTCTTTCTGAAATATCTATTCCTCTGAAATGAATTTGAATTTATACTTGGGAAGAGCAAAAAGTACTGTGGGAGAACTGGATATGATTGAAGGAGTCTGCCATGCCCATCCTATAATCTCTTACTTTGAATGCCCTACCTATAGCTTCTACAAATTGAACTGAAACATCACAAGCTCTTAAATTAGAGTTTTAGGCAGAGGCCTAAAGCCAGATTGGCAGAATCTGTCTGTACTGAAGTTTTATTTTGGATAGAACTGTCACATCTCTAATATTAAAATGGAATTGTCTAAATAATTTATGACAGGCTAAGTGTGAAGTGTGTGATCAAGGCACTGTTCCCAGAACAAGGAATATAGGTTTCACTTGCTGAAAAATCAAAATATTATTTTTAGAATGGTGAAATCCCTGCATCTGCAGATTCAGATATTTGTAGAGCATAGGAATTAATTTTGCTCAAATCTCGTGGTTTAAAAATGAGAAAGACCAGATTAGTAACCAAATTATAACTGCAGAGAGCTGTATGCTGAACTAGCTTCCCCAGACTTCTACAAGCATAGTCCTCCTATAATCCTCCTTCTAAAACAGAAAACTGGAACATTTCTAAGGTATTAAGAGGGGCCAGCATATCCAATGAGTTTGTGAACAGAAAAGACACGGCCTCAAAGACCAGCATTACAATCTGACGATTTTGCACATGACTAAGAAATTAACAAGCATAGAACAGTTGGAGACATTATTCCCCAAAGCCCATGAGATGACATAGCACAAAGACAAGATCATCTAGGTACATGTCAATCACTCTTGACTCTCCTTAGATTACCAAGGCAGAACTGTGATAAATTGCAACTTCTCCAATTTCTGCTGAGTAAAATGCACCAAAGTGAGTGCAGCCTGGTTCTCTGCTGGGCTGTCCTCATGGGGAAATCTTTGTTACTCATGTGCAGTCTGGACCCTTAATTTCAGCTTCTGCAAGTTGCCCTTCACATCCTGCCCATCTGTGGCTGGTCATTTTCCCCAATAACCTCTCCACAAGCATACAGGGCTGCTGCTAAGAACCCCCAAGCACATCCCTGCTCTCAGCCCCAGTCCCTCAGCCTCTTTCTACAGGGAAAGGATTCCCTCCCTGACCATCTTCAGGGCCTCTGCTGAATGTCTTTCTTGGACTGTGAAGGTGGCTCATCCAAAGCCGCATGCAGTAGCCAAGATAGGGCTTAACAAGTGACAAGTCAAGGGAGTTAACTAATGCCCTTTTTTGCAAGTGATGCAGCTTGACTGTAGATTTCTGCAACCACAACCAGAGTGGTTGTTCCTTCAATTTGTTTTCCAGGCCCATGCATTCATATACATACATTTTATACAGGTGTCTTTAGCCCTGTTATATATATATTGTTTCTGAGCTGTCTCTTTTAAGTGCCATTTTGCATCATCATATATGGTGTCCTTACTTCCCAAGTTTTCCCCTCTCCTCATCAGGTTGGCCAAGGTGCTGTTGCCCCATTTGGTCAGGTAGATCCTCCTCTCCACAGCAACCCTTCATCTTTAAAAAGGGTCTTGAAGCCAAAAAAGCCAGTTTTCCACCTAAAATACCACCTCTGGTAGCCAGGTCTCTACACAGAAATATCAATCTATTTTCAATCTTTCCTGGTTCTACACAGATTGCTCCTCTCCTCCTACAGGCAGGTCACTGCTTCCCCCTCCCCTGCCCAAGCTCCAGCATTCTGTTGAAGGTCTGTGATGTACCAGGGAAGCTCCTGGAGGAGAGACCCTGCCCTGCAGAGCAGCACCACACAATGGTAGCCACCTCTTGCATCCTCAGCTGAGTTTGGCCAATTTCTAGTTGCTAGAAGATTTACACTATTTCCTTAACACAGATTCTTCCTTCAAAAGTGACCAACATCTATCCCATCATTAAACGGCCCTAGGAAGAAATGGGACAGATCCTGATCCAACAGAGCAGTCCTCAAGTGGCATTCTGGTTATAGGAAGGCTAATAAATCAGGAATATCCCTTCCCTTTATACACTTGTCTCTTCAAGAAACTGTCACTAACCAGTGACTAACACAGGCTCCACAATTTTTGAGTTTTTCAGTCCAATAATAACTATTGGAAAGGGAAGGCCAAACAACTTGCAGGAGGTTCAGAACAGCACCATGAGTGGAGGGACACAAACAGGCCACAGGCATACAGCAGGTACACTTGTAATAGCCATTGAGAGTAATTATCACATAAAATTACTCAAGAGTATCAAGCAATAAATAGACTACTTATAAAGAGAAATTTTTCACTCCTCATGGTGACAGTCAGTGCTGTTTTGAGTTGTAACAGCTCTCAAGAGATGGCAAATGTATAGATGCACTTTTAATCACTGCAAAATGCTGACAGTTGGTTCTTTCCCAAATCCTACTGGAAGGCATTTTTCATATATTGACTCTAACAGTCACTCTTTCAATTATCTTAGACACAAACTGTTATTACATATCAATGTTAATATAATTATGTTAGCTATCAAAAGGGGGTTTTTTTAGAAATAGCTTCCTGCAAAATATTTCAAATTGAACTTGAATAAGCACTTCTCAGCAGAAAAGTGCTCTACTGGGACTCTAAAAGCAACTCTGAATTCAATTCCTCTCATAAAAAACTGATGTTCTCTTCTCCATGACTTTGCTCAGCTGACTTGCAGACATTCTGGTTATTGTCCTTCCTGCACCTTTCTCAAGCCCAACCAAAGACCATTCAGAATATCAGTATTGGGTAGAATTTGTAACAGAAAAATTGCCAGCATTTTACAGTTGTCAATGCAATAGAAAATAAGCTGCAGCCTTACTTCAAAGGAGTTTATTTTCTTACTTCAAAGGTAAATCCTTTGGTTGATAAATCTTGTTGAAGAGTCTCTCCATGAAGCAAAGCAGAGGCTCTCTCTGGGTTGCCCTTGGGATTCCCTGGGAACTTGGAAAGCCAGGTTAGGGGCCAATAAATATGCTCCATGGGACTTAAGTGCTTGAATTACTCCTTGAGTTTTTCTGCCCAAAAATGCCATGGTAAAACCAAGCTCATATGGCTTCGATATGAAATCGGACCCTAGAAACCTTCAAAGTCAGAACTAAATTAATTAAAATTATTTGTGATTACTTGGAAAACTTTGCTTCATGTGGCTTAAGATAACATACCATGAGAGAAGGGGGGCACCAGAAGAGTCCTGCCAGCATACTGAGGGACAAGATCCTTCCCCTCTACTCAGCACTGACTTTTACCTCTCCAGCAAGAGCTGATCTCTCCTGTGCTGCACAGTAACAGTAGTTACTGACTGCCACAGAAAACTTTTACAGAGTCTCAGGTATTCACTATGACAATGATATTTTGCAAAGTGTAAAAAGGTAGTCAGGATGTAGGAAGTCTCCCTTAAACTGTAAGTACTATTTAATTCTTAAATATTGAGTTCCTGCTGCTCTCTCAACAGCAGAAAACAAGCTGGCAGTTCACAATAGCAGGAAGCAATCTGAATAAACATGAGTGGGTGTCAAACAAATCTATTTACCAACTAATAACTGATTCCTTTTAAAAAGTGAAAATCTGGTACTTCCAGAAATCACATTAGATTTTTTTCCTTAGTATTAAATTCATATTTACATCTGACTCCATCAACACTCACTTACATAACAAAAAAAAAGTCAATCCATTTTATTAGATATGTAAAGCATTTAATTTTCTGCAGGATGCAAAGGCAAATGTAAAGATTTTGAAATAGTGAGTTTTAAAATATTTACTCTGAAACAAATAGTAGAAAGAAGCTGTGAATACATAATTAAATCAAAGCAATAGTATGCTACCCTACTAGTCTGGAAATTAACTTCCCTCCCATCAAACATCATCACTTGTTTAAAATAATGAAAAAAAAAAACCCACAGGAGTTAATGTATTGTAAAAAAATAGCAAACTAAGAAAACCAACAAAATATTCTGTTTTTTAAATTTATACGCTCAGCTTTGTAGCTGCAGAGTAGCATATGAATACAAATCAACTTTGCCCATTTCACCCAGGTACTTGCAAGAAAGGCTGTCAAAAGAAGTGAGAAAATCATACACATATCTGGAGATACAGACTACAGATAAGAGAGTCAGGAAAACCTGATCTTCTAGAGACCTGAATTCCTAAAGCATTGTCACAATTTAATAGAAAATAAAGCAAAAATGTGAGTTTATGTCAATCAGCTTTAGACCCACATAAGATAAGGACACTAATTCAAACTTGACGTGCTACAGTCAAAGAAAATGAGTTCCATCTGAAGGCAATAAAAAAGTCAGTTATGAGCTCATTTGTGCTGAGACTCTCAGTCATATACTTGTGCAACCACTGCGTGCAGGTGTTGCTTTACTGCCATGGTGCTATGTAAGAGTAATAAACACATCTGCTGGGAACTCTTAATTATAGATGACAAACTATAAATCACCAGCTTGTTGCAACATCAGAAGGCTCAAGGTGTGATCCATCATGTCTACGTCCCATGAAATAAATTAACCCCTCTGCTTTGTTTAGTAGACAAAAGAGATTTATTATGTTTATTTATGAGCACAATACTACTGCAAGAAACAATTAAGGCCATGCTTGTCTTGAGTATTGCTTTCGTCCACTCTTCTACCATTGCCTGTACTGGTTTGCACTGCTACTGCTTGATACCCTCCCCTATGTAAGCATGAAACAATGTAAGCTGCAAGACAGTGGAGAAGCAAGTACTGTATCTTAAGACACATGGAATCCTATAGGATACTTGTTCTCATTAAGAGCAATCCTATTCATTAATGTCCATGAACTAAATTTAAATATATATATATATATATATATAATCCAGGCAAATAAATAATTAAACTTTCCCTGAGAAAGCATCAAGTACATATATATATGTGTGTGTGTGTAAGTAAGTATCTGTATATACCCACAAACATATTTTGTCCAAGTGACTATTATTATAATATAGGCAAGTGGTTTTCCAGATGTTCACTGTTAGATACTACAAACAAGCCTGAAACATATTTGGAAATTTATCTGCTTTAAATGAACAGTGACAATCTCGCCTCGATACCAATAAGAAGAAAATCAATTTGACAGGTGGAGGGAAGAAATATTGACAGCTGAAATCAGTTTAAATCCTGGGGTGCTGAATAAGGACTTCTCAAAATTATTATATTTCACTACTCCTAAAGTGCACCCATGTTGTTTTACATTATAATGATAATAAAAGTCATGCGTGCAGGCAGGAACTTTTTAATGGAAGGAAAAACTGGCAGTGCTATGGGAGCACTCTGTCAGGAGGAACAGCAGGTAAACATATAAGTCTTTTGTGTGTCATAGATCACTATAAGCATAGCAGGACTAATTTACCCTTCAGAAACACACCTCCTTGACCATCATTACTGTGATCACCAACATGAAGCTATATAGTATTTCATTATACAAATATTGACCTTTATAGTCTATCTGAGCAGAAAAAAAAAATTAAAGAGTAAATTATGCAAATTAAATAGGCAACAAAAAATGCTTTCTTTTTTTTTTCTTCATAGAGACATACTTAGTATTGTTGGGAAAATCTTTAATTGTAACAAATAGTGTTTAATGTGCAAATGACTATCTTAACTTTTAAGACTGTGGGCCTGAGAAACTCTGCCAAGAAGGTGTACCTTGGCCAGATCACATTGCTGGCATGCACCCAGAGAGAAGAAACTTTTTTGGCAGCCTGCAACCAAAAAAGAGTAATTTGAGGAATGGTATGCTTACTAAACAACCACCAAGACCCTCAAAAGACCCCTACTCTGATGTAAATAAGCTTTGAGAAGTACTTGAAATACACAAAAAATTTTGCAGGAATGTTTAGCATATATGAACAAGTTTGGGGAAAACTGTCTGTAAGGTAGCTGCTCTATGTGGGCTAGGGGTGAATACTCCCTTTACACCCATCACTGAAAATAAAAGTGATGCCACTTTCTAATACTGAAATTACAGTGTTAGAGAGCCTTATTCCCATCTTTTGGTGACAGTATGAAGAGTATATTTTGTCTCACCTTTTTCAGAGGACTTTAATTGCCAATTACAGGTACTGTCATTCCCAATAGCACAGAGTTGTGGGTTCAGGACAATGAAAAAGCCCTACGCAGGTATAGATATATTCTGGTATTCCAGCATTTTGACCAAAAAGCTCCTGCTGCTTGACATAACAATACAGGTATTACATATATGAACAAAGCTGCCACAGCATGAGACAACTGTGAAAAGCAAACAGCAAAACCACAACAGCTACATGAAAAACAACAAGAAAAAAAAAAAGGGAAAAAAAAGCTTTCTACTCTGTAAAATTATGTACTTTCTCTCAAGACACCTGATACTGCTACAGGTAGCAGAGGATTCTCACTGAAAAGGATCAGTAGGATTATACAATTTAGAAAATTAATCCTTCATAAGGTTTCTCATATATCTTGCAAAGAAATAAGCTACTGATTTAAGTGAGTTTATAATCACACACTAATTAAATTATAAGGTACAAATGAAGCTTTACTGCTTAATAGATTAGATATTTCCAATACAAGGCCCAGATCACCGCTACCTTAAATTCAAGGCCAATGAAAAAAAAACCAAAAACGATTACAACAGCAGCACTTACCTTTTCTCTCAGAGAACCAGCCTCTACTGGCTAACTCAGAGAATAAATACCCACAGTGGCAATCCCAGTTGCACCTGGCCTGTGTTCCCAGTTAACAGGCAGCAGCTGACCCCCTCTGTAAATTACACACACCTTGCCAGTTTTGAGATGAGTGCTGCAGGAGACAAAAACCATTGTGCTGATCCTTGCACTAAGGCCAAGGAGATTAGAATGGATACAGGCCCTAATGCAATTGCAAAAGGCATCAACAGCTTATCCACTGCATTAAACTCATGTAAACAGCCAGTATACTAAAAGCAGTTTTAACTTACCTCAAATTCTTTGCACAATTGATCCACAATCATCTGAGTGCTCACTGAAGCTTAGCATCCTAGTTTTTTCCATTGATTGCAAATGGCCTGTTTGGTTCTCTAATATCTGTTAGAGTGAACACTGTGCTCAGTAGAAAACCTGTTTGTTGGCAGAGTCTGGCTATCCTAGAAACTGTAATACAATCACAAAGGCTATGCTGGTTCTGTGTTTTCTTTCAAACTGTGGGGAATATATAAATGAAGAGTTTAAACTGAGCCCATGTCAGGCATCTATGAGATAGCAGGAGAGCTTGAAAACCAATATGAAACAAGAATGATGAACTTACTACAATTAAATACCAAACTTGGAAATAATTGTCAAATCAGCTAAAAAACCTGATAAAGAAGGCATGAATTAAAGGCCAAAGAGACAACTTCTCCTCCAAAAAGTGGTAAGGCCAGAGGCAGAGAACAGTCATTGTAGAGAAATATATGTCTGCCATCACCACCAATGCCTGTGCTTCATTTACTAGTTTCAAATACTTTTTAAATACTTTAGCAAAATCCTTTTTTTTTAGAAGGCAAGAAGAATAGTAGCTGCAAGTTAGTAATTCACATCCTGATGAGGAGCATATCCAAGTAGATAAAAGCAAAAAAGTCTTTGAATTTGTATTTATTGCAATTAATTTACAAGGAAAAAACAGGGCTGTGTGATTCTGTTAGTGGCGATCAGCAGAAGAAACAAGGCAAATATCAGATCTGTCTGAACCAAAATATTTTTGAAGCATTTAAACCATGTCCAAAAGAGAAAAGTAGAGTTAAAAACCCCCTCTGTCTGTAAACTATAGTAACAGTTTCAATTTATATTTTAATACCCTTTCCAATGATGTTATTTCTCCCAAATCAGTAAGGTTTAAATTTGTTTTAAACAAAAAAGATTCAGTAACTATTAATTCCTCTCAAATAAGATGTTTCAGGAAACATCTTTATAGATAAGCCTAAGCAAAGAGTGGCCAGAATTCACTGCAATCAATGTTGTTCTTGGAACTATTTGAACTCAAACTACTTGATGTAAATTTTGCATGTTACTTCAAATAAATGGACATAGCACCCTAGAATGACACTGATAACAAGAAAATTTTAAAAAGCATGGTCTAAAAAATTGATTCAGAGGGGTTTGGGATACTTAGAAAGTGCATCATTACCTTGTATCTTCCCTACCAACTGCAGTGATTTGCAGGATAATGAATCCAAGTGAAAAACTGTTCATTTATTTCTTGACTAGCAAATGCACAGTTATCTTGAGCTCATGCAAAAACGTTTTCAAAGAAAACCCCAATAAATTGGAACATACGTACACCTACTTATTTCTAGCAGAATAACAACATGAAATTCTGAGTTTAATTAAGCTTAAAAGCACAACGCTTTACAACAACCTACCTGTATTTCTCATGCTTCCTTCCTCCATCTCTCACAGCTTCTTTTGTAAGGCTAAAAAATCCTACACTCAGAGAAGATAGAAAACTTGTAAATTATTGCCAACCTGTAACAGAGGCTATCTACAACTGCTTTCAAAAGATGTTAAGTGTTTTTCTCTGCTTTTTGCAAGGGAGATTTCCACTTCATTGTTTATTCCTAATGATACACAGGGCCTTCATCTGGCACTATAAAGATGCCAGACTGCATCCACAACACCTTCCTGGAACCACTGAGCACAAAGATTTAGGACCCCAGCCAGCCCTTCAGTGAAGAACATGCATATAACTTCAGAAAGTGAGTACTGCATTAATATTTCAAGAAATAGCCTGTGTGCTTAGACATGGTGGGCAAATGTTGTAAAATCAGAACCCCAGTTTACTACTGTCATTTAAAAGTAGTAAACTCTTTTTACCTATATGCATATAAGCATGCTCACAGGGCAAAGAAAAAAAAATTACTGCAGTAGTGATGTATTTATGGTATTTACTATTTAGAGTAGGCAACTTTGGAAGATTTCAATTCCAAAGAAATTCAGGTTCCTGTTCACTTTCCTAAATTATAAAGTATTTTTGCAATTCTTTTTTCCTCCAGAAACAGAATTAAATTCAGTAACTCAACACAGTGTTCATTCTTCTTGAAACTGCAGACATTGTGTACACTTGTATTTCAACCTTGCTCTACTTGCATATGGCACACAATTATCTACTACAATGAGAATGACAGAACACAAGCACAATATTCTACTGTGTGCAAACACTGAATAATACATCATTTCACTGTTCATCCACTGTAATGATGTTTTTGAGGATGTTTATTCTTATCTCTTTTCATCCACTCAGTGGTGTATGTATTGGTAGCAGAGGACTTACAGGGGAGGCTTTAAATATCAGAGGAAATCAGGTGAGTGTCTTTCTCCTCAGAGAAGCCCTGAAATCAGAGGTGTTGGGAAGTATTGCTTCATAGACTCAAAAGAAATCTGCAACAGAAGGCACAGAGATAGTGGATCCTCCACAGGCAGCTCCCTGACAACAAAATGAGCTATTAAATGAATAGAAACCAAATTCAGCTTTAGAAATCCTACAGTGAAAATGGTTAGCAGGAGGGAGAATATTCTGTCAAATAATCATTACAGGCTTGCTCTAGCCTTCTGCTCTCCCTAAAGCTCACTCTTTTAGCCACTGTCAAGGGAGAAAAATAGAAAGAAAAAAGCCTTCTCAAAGACAGCCTGCTGAAAAAGACTTGGACTATAGTCAAACAATTCACTCCATGACCACGACCCTAATGTCTTTAAATACACATCATCTCATTTTCATTTTCTTATTACCAGAAATTATTACTTTTGGAATAAATGCTGTGCAGGAATGCAAATTCTGCCTTTGGCTGATGCATTCTAAGGCATTAGATTGTGCCTTAAATGTCATGGCATAGCTTTATTAAAACGGTAACTTAGCTCAAAGAGTTCATTACAGTTTAACAGGTATTATAGTAAAAGCTGAATAAACAAGCAACATTAGTACAGGGTACATCAGTACTGCATGATAAAATATTGTGATGTATGAACAAGACACTACTAAGAAGATCAGGAAGTCTAGATATCAGATAAAGGGGTTTTGCCTTAAGCCGTTTAATAAAATACAAAACCCACACTACACTCTTTAGCTCAACTTTACATAAGCTCATGGAAAAAACTTCAAACATACCACACAGGAAAGGAATAAAATCAATCAGCAGAAATGCAGTTTATGAAGGTCTGAGAGAAATGAGGAGAAAGTATTTCCAGGCTCTAAGTACTATAGGCGCTAAAATAAAAATTTGTGGGCTCTATGATGAGGCCAGACTCAGACTAAAACTCAGCCCAAAGCAAGATCTTGCAGGCAAGTCCTGCACTTCCACTTCTATTGGTGAGAACAGCTGAGAGTCTCACCTAAAACTTTAAAAGTGGCAATTCTGCAGTTCTTTTCCACCTCAGAAGTCAGTTCTGCCACACTGTCAAAGAAACTTCAGAGCTATCTGTGTGTCTGCTCACATATCCCTTTCACACCAATGGTTCTCCTGCATTTGAACAGTGCTTGAGGACTCTAAACCCGGTAGAAATGCTGCCACTGCAGTGACTACTTTATGAGGGCTGCAGGAGGTAACAATTTAGGATATGCAAGGCCATCAATTGATTGTTTTACATTTAGCTCCAGTAGGCCATTGTAGCTACATGCTGAGTCACAACAGTTACTTTCCAAGTAAGTACTTTCTTAACTGAACATTCTTATACTTTCAAAAGTAATAATCTCTTTTTTAATAATCTTGTAAAAGAAAAAGTGGTTTCTTCTTTCAAAAACTACTTCCAGCTCTGAGGATGTGTCATAAATTATAAATCCACTAGGGTAGCTATAGCATAAAACCCAGCCCATACATATTCTTTCCATTGTTGTTTGAAAATTTATCACCAGCTTCTCCACAGGTACCTTTCAGCTTGCTACCTGCTCTCCTGTTTCCCATAACTAAACCAAAATCATAAGACAGATATTTTGTGCTATGAAAAAAACTTCATCTTGCATGTAAGTCAAAGTAGAGCCTTCTCTTTGCAGCTGTGTAACGGCTCATTGTAGAGGGATTTTTCTAATTCCTTTTAACCTATCTAAAGTGTTATATTCCATTCCAATGATAAAAAGCTCAGTAGACCAATATAGACCAAGTGTTCATCCATAAACCTCCACACCCTGGAAGCTATTATTTTGACATTAATTTTTTTAATCCAGCCTTGATAATTTTGGAAATACCTTCCCAAAACCTTCCACAACTGACCTCTCACGAAAGCCTGTGAGAAATTTGCATGTTGTGACTTTGGAATTAACAACAGATATAAACAGTACATTTCCATCACCTCTACATCTGCAGTATCCTGGCATGCCCAGCTTGTCACCCAGAATGCCTTCACTTCTAGTTAATTTTACTCAGACACAAAGCAAGCCAAGCCAACAGAAACTCAACTGGTCGAGTTCACAGAAGAAAAATACATGCATTTCTAAACAACCACCATATTGCTGGGCATGTAGAATATTTCTGAGTTTTAGAAATTTCAAATTTATTCTACAAGCAGCTGGAGGATGTTTCAAGGTCACCTTATTCTTGTAGGTGACTTTAACCTGCCAAATAGCTGCTGGGAACTCAACACAGCACAAAAGAGGCTGTCCAGAAGGTTCTTAGAGTGTGCAGATGAGAGCTTCTTGTCACAGCTGGTGAGCAAGCCAGGGGAGGGAGTACGCCAGACTTGCTGTTTTCAAACAGAGATGGGCTGGCAGGAGGTGTGGTGGTTGGAGGCCATCAGGAGCACAGTGATCATGAAATTATAGAGCTTTCAATATTTGCTGAAACAAGAGGGGGGCATCAATAAAATTCACACACTGGACTTCCAGAGGGCAGACTTTGGCCTGTTCAAGAGGCTTATCTGGAGAATATCTTGAGAAGCAGTCTTTAGAAACAAAGGAATCCAGAAAGGATGGCTGTGCTTCAAAACGGAAATCTTGAAGGCACAGGAACAGACTGTTCCTATCTGCTGAAAGATGAACCAACGAGGAAAACAACTGGCCTGGATGGGCAAGGAGCTTTTGAAGGAACTAAGGAAAAGAAAGAGGGTGTATCACCTTTGGAAGGAGGGTCAGATATCTCAGGAAATGCTTAAGGGGGTTGCTAGGTCATGTGGAAAAAAAATTAGAGAGGCAAAAGCCCAGTTAAAACTCAATCTGACCACTTCTGTGAAGGACAATAAAAATATTTTTATAAATAAATTAATGGCAAAAGGAAGGGCAAGGACAACCTCCATTCTCTGTTAGATGCAGGAGGGAATTTAGTAACCAAAGACGAAGAAAAGAGGTATTTAACACCTTCTTTGCCTCAATTTTCAACAGAAAGACAGGTTACCCTCAGGACAACTGTTCTCCTGGGCTGGTAGATGGTGTCAGGGAGCAGAATGGTCTCCCTTTTACCCAGGAGGAGGCAGTCAGAGAACTGCTGAGCCACTTGGATGTTCATAAATCTATGGGACCAGATGGGATCTATCCTAGGGTGGTGAGGGAGCTGGCAGATGAGCTTGCAAAGCCTCTTTCCATCATTTACCATTAGTCCTGGCTCACCAGGGAAGTCCCAGATGACTGGAAGCTGGCCAGTGTGACACCCATCCACAAGAAGGGCCAGAAGGAGGATCCAAGAAACTACACACTAGTCAGCCTGACCTCGATGCCCAGCAAGGTTATGGAACAAATCATCTTGAGTGCCATCACATAGCATCTACAGGATAGCCAGGTGCCATGATCCAGTTATTAAAATTATGAGAAATGCCTCTGCCCGAATTAAGGTGTGAACAAGACCACATGCCAGTGACAATAGTATCAATTTTATTTGATAGTAAATATTAGAGAGAGAGAGAGAGAGAAAGAAAGCAAGAGAAAAAATAGAAAAGAGGTGCGGGGGTACAGAAAGAGTGACAAAGACAGAGTAAGGAAAATATCACCACTCTGTGGATCCCAATGTTGTTCCATTCATCCTCTCCAGCTGGTCTTCTTGTTGGTGAAGGTCTCCCAAAAAAGCATGGAATCCAATGGGTTAATATACACTCAGGCCAGGTAGGAAAACCCAGGCACCTCCCTGGGCAGGGGGAGTTTGCCATTGTCTCTTACACACACTCTGGGTTTGTTGCAGTTCTGTGGTGCAAGGCTTCAGGAATGACTCTGGGAGTGCTTTGGGGGCCCTTTGATGAATCATGGTACCCCCTCAGCTGCCTCTCACGTGAATGTCCCATGGATGTGGCCTTCCTGGGGTTGGGGGTTTCACAGCTGGGTCAGTTTGTGTAAGAGAGGATGGGTGGTCACTGCCTCTAACCAGAGGTTACACCCGACACCTCCTCTCCCTACCCCTGTTTCCGGGGGAGGCTGTGTTAACTTGGCTTCTGTGGGCTGTGGTCTCCCCCAGCCCAAACCCAGCCAGAAGAGAGTTTCTGTTGTGTTTGGCTCTCTTGTGGATGCATTCCTTTCCCTCAGCCTTGTTCATTTCTCCCCAGGCCTGAGATGAATGAAGAAGTTTCTCTTTACCTAATCTCAGCAATTTGACTTACAGTCCAAAGCTCTTCAAGGAGGTTGTAGCTTCTTTATGCAGTTTCTGTTGCAATGAGTGGAATTTTCTATCAATGTTTAAGGCATGAACTATTTCAGTCTCTGACATTAGGGGATCAGACCCAGCCAACATGAGTTTAGGAGGGGCACATTATGGTTTAACCAACGTGATCTCCTTTTATGATCAGGTGATCCATTTGGTGTATGTGGGAAAGGGTGTATGTGGATGTTGTCTACTTGGACTCCAGCAAGGCCTTTGACACCATCTCCCACAGCACACTCCTGGATAAGCTGGCATCCTGTGGCTTGGACAGGAGCACTCTGTGCTGGGTTAGGAACTGGCTGCATGGCTGGGCCCAAAGAGTGCTGGTGGAATGGTACTGCATCCAGCTGGGGACAGTCATCAGTGATGTTCCTCAGGGATCTATGCTGGGGCCAGCTCTGTTCAATATCTTTATTGATGACATGGATGAGAGTATTGAGGCTTTCATTAGTAAATTTGCAGATGACACTAAGCTGGGAGCGTGTGTTGATCTGTTGGAAGGTAGGAGGCCTCTGCAAAGGGACCTGGACAGGCTGGATGGATGTGCAGAGTCCAGTAAGATGAAGTTTAACAAGTCCAAGTGCTGAGTCCTGCACTTTGGCCACAGCAACCCCCATGCAGTGCTACAGTGGGACAGAGGGACTGGACAACACCCAGGTGGAAAGCGACCTGGGGGTAGTGGTCGATAACTGACTAAACATGAGCAACCAGTGTGCCCTGGTGGCCAAGAATTGCTGTATCAGGAATAGTGTGTCCAGCAGGAACATGGAAGTCATTCTTCCCCATACTTGGCACTCGTGAGGCCACACCTTGAGTGCTGTGTACAGTTCTGGCCCCTCAGTTTAGGAAGGACGTTGAGATGCTTAAGCGTGTCCAGAGGAGGCAACGAGGCTGGTGAGGGGCTTGGAATACAAACCCTGT
>VWYP01002646.1:0-12843 GCA_013400435.1 Pycnonotus jocosus | reverse complement strand
AGGCTTCCCTTCTCAGGGGAAAAAAAAAAAAAAAAAAAAAAGTGTTTTTCAGAGAGACTCCACAAAATTACCCTTCTCAAAATAAGCTGAGAAGGTAACCATTACAAGGAGATGTATTTTACCATTCATTATATTACATGAGTGCAGGTGCTTTAAGACTAGATCAGTGCTTCCTATGTAATGCAACAAGGATAAAGAAATTTTGCAATGCACACAAGGATACACCTTCTCAAAAAGTCAGTGAGGGAAATATGAACACAGAAAGTAAATTACGTACTGAACTTCAGACATTTGAAATGTATGCTCACATGTTTAACTATGGTTATCACTTAAGCCCTGCTAGATCAAACCCTTTCCCACAGATATGTTTCTGTCAATATTCTCACTGAAAAAAACCCCGGGATCTGGGGAAAAGCAGATGGTGAATTCATTCACAAAAAATCTAAAGATGTATGCATAGATAATCAAAGAGATTTTGTAGAAAACACCTTTCAAGTCACTAGTTAAATTTAGTCAAAGAAATTCAACATAGATTTCTTTCATTATCAGATAAAATATGCTATAATATGTAAAATACTTATAAAATTTCAAGGCAGCAGAATAAGATAGGCTACACAGCTGAAAAGCAGGCAACACAGGCATGAACTGCTTGCATGTCAAAACTATTTCTCCCCACAGTTAACTGAAGAAATGTGAATGTAATGAAGCTGCAGGTTTCTACTACTGTGGGGTGGAAATTCTGAATGATGATCTAATTTGCTGCATCATCCTTACTATCTCTAGGAGAAGCAAAGCTGAAAGGACATCACTGGGGAGCTACTTGCCTGCATCTGAAGGTGACATTCCCAGGGTGAAGTTGCTGATGCACCCTGCACCATTCTTGACCCATTTAGAGTATCTCTGCCTAAAGGAAGTCTCTTCCACAGCTTTACATTCACTTAAAATGCAAACTAGGAAAAGCATCACCTATAATATCAATGGGAGTTTTCTAAATCCAATGAATAAAATTAACCAATTTCAGTGTCAATTACAAAATTCCTTTTAAGCTAACTCATTAAACTCATGTGCTCTCATTAAATTCCCCTTCATGCTAATTTTCCTTAGTGGCAGGAACACAGACATACTGAGGCTCAGAGAAGTTTCTTGACTGTTACCATGCATGACCACAAGCCCGAATCTGACTGGGTTATATATACCCTGCCAAAAACCCACACAGAGTGAGATTTTCCTGGGAGTAGTGGGTCTCCGAGAGGAAGCCCTTCCCATTGGGGCTGGGATGCCAGACAAGGACACTTCCTGGGACTGAGTGCCCTCAACACTCCTCTTGTGGCAGTGATTTTCCTACTGGATACCCTTTAGTGACCTTTTGAGCAAAGCAAACCCAGGCCCCCCTGAGTGAAAGGGGCTTGGAGAAGGGGGGGATGTTATTGCTTTTGTGTACCTCCATGACAATCAGGAAGGTGTCACAGAAGTCAAACTGAACTTCTTCACAAAAGCACCTCATCTTTTCTCCCCTCCCTATTTTATACCCTGTTCTGCTAGATGAGATCAATCTCACATGCCTGTGTGACTTCTCTCACTGCCTCTCAAAGTTATGGAGTACAATGTGAAGAGGAGCATTAGTGGAAGTTTCAGGGGAAAAGTGATGGTTTATGATTTATGTCCTTTAAAGAACAGATGACTAGAAGTTCACTATGTCACTGTTGCCAGATTGGAGCTACGTGTTAAATTAATGCTTCAGTTCACATGTTCCTTACAAACGGTTGAAATCTGTTCCATAACCTGTCCAATTCTGCCAGTAGTAGAAAGATGTTACTCAAGTGACATACTCTTTACTGTTTTATAAGTTTATATTACACTGCAATCTTCTGTTTCTTGGTTGCTGTTATCTACTGGGCAGGTACTGTTGTTTTCATCAAGGACATCACGAATTGCCCCCACAACTGCTTAAGATAGTTCCATGCTTGCAGGAAGAGATCAAACAAGATTTATGGTAGTCGCTATATGGCAAGACAATTTGCCTGACAACGATGAGGCTAAAAAAGATAAGGCAGCTCCCAGCAGCAAACCTGCCAAATAATTCAGGAGATAAACTAATCCCTCTATGATCCCCTCTATGAATACCACCAGGATTATGATAAGACAAAGGCAGAATCTGATGTAAGTGGAGGAAGTAACAGGTAAAGAAGCAAAAGTAGTACAACAAAGTAAGAGGAAAGAGGTAGAGATCGAAGTACAGAACTTTTTTCCACCTTCAGCTGCAGACCTTATCCTTGTTACATACAGTGACCTGCACCTTGCAGATTCCTGCTGCAGTTTCCAAGCTGCAAAGAGTAGCACATGTCGGCTACATTTGTCGTACCAGTCTTACACCACATTCCGTGAATCCCCAGAGTGGCCCACAGCAAAGGAGATGGGTCATTAGTAATACAAATCATAGAAAGGCTTGTAAAAAAAATTCCACCAAATTACTGCTCAGTAAACTGCTTTTGGGCAAACTTTGCATTCTGAGAGATATGCTAGAAATAAAATTCACCTCTCTATAAGGATTACAACAGACCAATGCTTTCCATGGGCTATCCAAAATTACCTTCTCCTTCTACCCAAACTCCATCACTCTTTTGGGACTTGTCCTGTAACAGGCTCTTTACTCTACCTTGATCCAAGAAAATTCACGTCTAAGGTTCAAAGACCTGAGATTTTTCTCATCTGTTTCCATGAACCTTAGCGGAGTTCCCTGTTACTGCAGTGGTTTGCCAACTTCATGGGAAAGAGATACCTGAAGGAAGCCAAGAAGGAGGGAAGCACTCATTTTCCTCCAAGAGCAGAACTTTGGAACTTGAGCTCTTCAGATGAGGTAAGTCTCAGCATACCACATGGAAAACATTGGTAGTGACCTGTGCCTGAGAGTTATAAGGTTTTGCCTTAGTGATAAAGAAGGTCTTTGCTTTCTCATACCATCTTTAAAGGAAATAGTAGGAAATGAAAGTAGCAGGCAAGCATCTGTAAAACAAACTCTATCAATGGAAAGAGATTACAAAGATGGCCAGACCAGCTTATCTCATCTTAGACCAGCTATTTAAGTGTCTTACAAAGCACCCTAACAGTAGAATAAATGAATGCTTAACCTGCAGGTGACTTTGTACAGGTGCCAGCTGCTGCCTGTGACAGAAACAGAGTGAACTGTCATGGGCCATTCTCTATGAGCAAGGCTTTGTGTGCACATCAGTGTATGTTATGCATCACATTGAAACAAGAAAAAGGGAATGAAAGGATTAGATTGCTCTATATAGACATGCTGAGAATTTCTAATGCTTGGTGTTTCCACAGGACTAGAAGAAAATATTATGAAGGGAATAAACCAAGAATTATTTGCTACAATGATGTGACATAGGCCTCCAGAGATGGAACAAAAAAACCCAAAACCAACAATAACAAAATCCCCAAAAAAGACAAAGAAAACACAAAACCAAAACAAGCAACAACAACAACAAAAGATAGATAGAAGACATAGACATCGTGTAGCTTAAAATCACAAACTGGGATTTTGAAAAAAAAACTTCCAAAAACTCGGTCCTTGGAAAAAGATTCAAATTGCAGATTTAAAGGAGGCAGCAAGTTATTTACAAACAGAAAATGTTAAGATTACCTGTCCGTCAGTTTTCAGAAGCAGATATACACATATGTTCTACCTAAATAAGAATGTCTGCACTATGAGAATATAAATCTAGCAAGAGCTTCACAAAAATATTTTATAATTATTCATTAAAGGTAAATCAACTTCTTTTACTCTTCTCTTTAAAACAGAATAAAATACTTTTTTGAAGAGAAATCTCAGAGAAAGCTATAGTTGCTGCTACAACATTTGGATGGTATGCAATGCTTTCAGTTGAGTAAGTCATAAATTTGAGGTAGTCTGCTAAGTTTTTATAAAGATTCTGGCCAAAAAATAAGCGAGAATCAAGACTGTTTTTATGTGACTATCCGAGTATTAGCTGGAAACAAACCACTTGCTTAAACAGAATTTTCAACAGTCAAGACAAAATTATCAACACAAATCAAAAATTTAAGGCTTCTTTTTTTTACTGAATGCAATTTTGTCTAGTTTCACTGCAAGACAATTTATTTGAGCTCTCACAGACACAGGCCATTATAAAGGACATCTACACTGGAAATCCTTACTGCTGAATTAGTAGGAATAAACATAAAGAGTTGAGCTAAAGCTCCAACCAAGACTCCAGTTTTAATAAATCCTGGAATAAATGTCCCATGTAACACAAATATGGATGTGCAGTCTGACTTGCAGATGGGACTCTCTTTGGATTTCAACATTTGCAGACATTTTCCTCTATGCACTGTAATATTACAGTACACAATTTGCACAAAATTACTGCAGGTGCAAAATGAGGGATCAAGGCATAACAGGAGAAATAAAGGAGAGCTCTGTGACAGTAAATTTAAATTCCATATATAAGTACACCGAGTAGCTAAAATGGAAGGCCCCATGTACATTAGCAATTATGCCGTATTTGCAAACAGTGATTGTGGGGAGATGCCAGAAAAAAGCTTCTGTCTCTTGAAAGTGATAAACTTTGTAAGAGTTTTTTTCCAGTTCTGCTTGCTGGCTAATGAGAACGAGGCAATGTACTTATCAGAAATGGATACATTCTGAATTCACATTTTTTAGAAAGAATTCACTGCAGCTTGGCTCTTAACAGAACAGAGCTGCATAAAACAATGCAAACTTTTTCACATACTGTTTAACAACAAATAGGTTAACTACCACTTCAATCCAAAAGAATATCCTAAACCAACCCACACACAGAGGTCTCCAGCTGCATGAAACTGCAGTCCCAATCCTTATGATTGGGACTCCAGTTATGATCCTTCAGAAATACTAAGGAATATGGGCAACAATCCATGTGCTCCACAAATTCCTACATAGTTACAAAAAACAGTGAAAATTGAAGGCTAAAATAACTATCTTCTTCTCATGCTTTGAGTATGTAAGTTGTAAACATGAAATGCTGAGTTTGTAAATAAGAGCACACTATCAATTACTTCTACTACCTCCTAAAGACAGTGTTGTTTCCAATTCAGTCTTTACCATGTGTCCTAAAATATGTAAAAGCAGTTGCAAAACTTGAAATTAAAAAATTACTAAGTAATTGTATTACACCATTACTTTTTCATTAAATGTCTCTTCAGGATGGCAGAACACTAGTCTTACAAAGTTCTGCCTTTCCTCACAACAAGTATTCCATTAATTACTCTATAGTAGAATTAAAACTGAAATTTTAAGATCCTTATACACATGTGATATTAGAACAAGACATGGTGGACATGTGGTAGTTACTATGATGAGGGTTTTTCCCCAAAAATATTGTTTTATTTACCATCTCATCCAGGTAGCAAATCCAGAATAAAATTATAAAATTAGTTACAGATTACTTTACTTTTCTTTCAGGGTTTTTGTTAAACATTTTCATCAGGTACACTGGTGTACCTGTCTGCACACTTCCATCAGAAAAGCCGAAGTTGTAAATCAAAGTATTAAAAACAAATGAGAAAACAATGAACAAAGAACCACTGGTAATCACAAATAAGAATAACTAACTTTATTCATTATTTCCAGGTTTTTCTAAACATGGAGAGTTTTCAGTATACTGTCTAAGGTTTTAGGGTTTTGTTTGATTTTTTCGATCTATAATCTTTATTTTTAGATTCTTCTAAAATGTGACAGGGAGAAGAATTATAAAAGAAAGGCCTCATAAAATCAGGGTTGCTCTAATAAATTAATAGCTAGCCTGTGATCTCTTTTAAGTGTAGTTAACGAACTACCAAGTCTCCATGCAAAAACAATATTGGTATGACAGGTTCCTTAACACAACAAACTATTTTTGCATTGAAAAAATAAGTGAATCTCTGTCAACAATAAGATCTGTTCCATGAGAACCCATAAAGGAAAAATGTAAACAACCTGAATCTCAGCACACAAGTACACACAGATCACCTTCTGACCAAAAAATTAAGTAGTAAGAAAACTACCAGCCAATAGGTGTTGCACACGAGGTCTGTGAAAACTGTATAAAATAAGTCATGTGAATAAAGAATTGGCTTTTCCCACATGAAGATAATGGAGTCTCAGCTAACTTATTACAATAATCAAGAGAGTTTTTTCTCTCCCATTTCTAAGTATACTGTTTCTTTGGTACAGAGGAGATATTGATGATTCTGAACTCTGATATGCTAAGCATTTGCATTTCCTTAAGGGGTCTGGTGGTGGTATTTTTTGTTCAGTGGTTAAAATACTTTCCAACCCTTGCAGATTAAACTGCTTCATAGTACTTCAGTGAATAAACAGGCCATAACAGGGCTACCACGCGTTTTTCTCTACCTTGCATTTTTTGGGTAACATTTCATCAAGACAGCTGAATTTAACTTTATGACTCATTCAGGACGGAAATAATTGTAAACACATGTTCTAAGTGGCGTATAGGCAGAACAAAAGTAATTCTACCTATCAACAGATGATCAGTGTCTGACTCAGAAGCGCATTTCCCTTCAATAGGTTCACCTCTCTTCAACTTAAACCCAGAAAGAATAACTCCCATTTTGGTTTGCTTCAATACATTAAAAAGCCTTAGAGTTTTAAACTTCATTATAAACCCCTCTACAACTGAAGCAGCATTAACACAAAGTATTGTTACTCCTTTTTCACTAACATTTTTAGAGGCACAGCATGAGAAAAAAATGTAAGCTATTTAAGAGTCCGAGAAATAATAGAATAAACAGTGCTTTGACATTCAGAATGATAAATTCCTCACCACACTCAACTCCCTAGTTATCCTTGTTGCCACCATTTCCCCCTCTGATTTACGATGGATGCAAGAGACAGGATTTAACTTTTCATACTGATGTCCTTCCAACTCACTACACACAAACATAAATTAAACCCATCACTTATTCTCCTTTTAACTTCTTGAAACACTTTTTTCCGTAGTTTCTAATGCAATTATGTTTGAGCTCAAATTGAGTTATCACAGCTTAGTTAGACACAGCAGATCGGCTGAGCCATAGTAATACGCAACAAAGACAGAAGCACAAATGCTTTTACCCAAATCTCCTTCTAATTGTGTGAATACGTTGAACAGTCTGGTAAAATACAAGGCAGGCTACTACACAACTGTTGCCAGGCAGTAAATCATTCAGATATACCTAACACATAAAACTTAATCACTTGCCTAGATTCTTAATCGAAACCAGAATGAATCCATTTCAGCTGACAGTATCCTGTTCCTGTCTTTCTGCTAAGCACTCAATCCCTAGTATCAGGTATCCGTGTACCTGGTGGGGGGGAAAAAAGGAAGATAATCCTTTTCTCAAAAGGCAAGTACATGACAATGAGAACAGTTTCAACAAAATCAAGACCATATCTGAACACCTAGTGGATGAATGCAAATCAAAACATACTTGCTAAACAAGGAGAGAGACCAGGCAGGGAAAAGCAAAGTCAGTGAGACTATCCACCATACAACTGCTTTCCATACTACATCACAGCTACCAAAAAGCACATTGGAACTGAAATGTATTACAAAAGCAATTGCAAAAAGAAAGGAAGAAAAAACAAAGCAACTGAAGGGCCAGTTGGAAGAAAAATACTGCAATTACTTGCCTATGCTACAAAGACTTCAGAATATACAGCTGCTATTAACTTCCCACTCTAGTAAGCCAACTGCAGAAAAGAGCAATGATTCCAGAGTGGCACTGTTAAAATTAAAGACAATTGTTCAGATGATATAAACCAATAGTTCCAGCTTGAATCAATGGAAGATCACATTAAATGTCCAAAAATATTAATGAATTGCTCATTGAAGACACTTTCCCTTTAGAAATACCTCTTAAAATAATTTTTAAAAAATTACAGAATATAGAAGCATTTAGGTACACAGCAGATATCTGGCAAAACAAGGATAAATAGCAGGATTAACATTTAGATGTAGTTCTATTAAATGACAACTCCTCTACTATTACAATAATCTCAGGAAACCCCTTTCACTAAATCACTCCTTCACACTGATTCCTTTTCAATGCAATTTAAACTGATTATGTTAAATGAGCACTATTATATTTGCACTAAAATAAACATAAGGACTATTTCTATGCTTGCCTACCACGTAAATGACCCTCTAAAAATATCACAGTTCTGTTTGTTGCAGAGTACTTAAACATACACCTTTAGAAGTTGGTAGGGGCTGCTCTGTTTTTAATTGGATGAGTTGGTACCTGAAATGCACAAACACAAATAAAATCTTTAACCTGTGTTTATACTTCCTTTCACAGAAATTGTTTAACTACTTGTATAAAGGATAAAATCACAACAAACACATTGTTCTGTCTTCAGTACGTAACACAAAATTATTAAAAGCAGCTGCAAGAAATCCTGAGGCATTAAAGGAAAAATGTGCTGTAAGGCTTATTGTCACAACCAGTTGTGACATGAGCAGATTTCAACTGGTGCTTCCATCTTTCCTGGTTGTTCTAATAACTGTCCTTTATACAAGAAGAATCTTTTACTGTAGAGTGGTATATGAAACTTACTCTACCACCTTTTGCAACAGGCATATAAAAGGGGACTTAGAAGACTAGATGACGATTTTATCAAAGCATCAGTTTTTGGAACAGATGCTTTCTTTCATTAAACGGGCCAGTGCAGTTTAACTAATGTAAACCCTTTCCTTTGTGGAGGTTCAGTGTATATCCTTACTTATATAAAGAAAGGAAGATCAGAGCTGAAGAAATGGAAGCTTGAAGTTAAGGCATATGTAACTTACCCAGTTTGATCATACAGGTGGGTAGCTACCAGATTTGTGCAAGTGAAAGCAACTGTCAGCTGAAATCAAAGGAGTGGCATAAATAGGAAACCAAGTTTAGGTCGATCTGAGGCCTGTTTCAGGACACATCCTTCATATCTTCAGAAAGGACACCATTATAGCCAGTGAAGATACAAGAGAACAGCTCTGCAACAGTTGGGTCCATTTTAAAAAATCTTGGAACAGTTTGCTTGGGTTTGCTGAACACACACGTCGTTTATGAACAGCAGAAGTAAGCCAGCAATAACCTGAGGAAACTGCTCTGCCTTCTATCAGCTTTTAGGTTGACAGTGCTGCTAAAGACTTACTCTCATCCTAATCAATTCAGTTAGTAAACTTTCAGGCTACTAGATTAGCCTGTCAGGGATAGGGACAGCATATTTTCTTGTTTCACTTCCAACAGTGATGCCAGAATTTTCTATAAAACATTCAATTGTATAAAATAATCAAATACTTTAGAAATTGAAATTGCTTATTAAAGGAAGTGCTTTACTTATATTAAAAAAAACCCCTAAACCCAGAAAAAATCAGAAATACAATAAAAATTCAGCTAGAATGAACAGTGACAGACCTTTCCCCATTTGATGGCTGCTGGGTGCCCATTGGCTTTGATAGCTTCACAGCAGGGAAGGGATCATACTTGCACATTTCAAAGGAACAATGTAGCCAGAATAATTCTACCCTTTTGTTTACAAGCTTTGCAGTAAGGCCAATGACTAAGAAAACTTTAGGACTGAGCTACCATTTCCTTGCTAAAGCTGGTATCTCAAAGACTAAATTTGGGCAAAAATCTAGACTGGTCACTTGTCTGTGCAGATCACTTCCAGTGTCTGCCATTCTAGCATTCATCACACTCAGTCCACATGTTAAAACCTTTATATCACTTCAAGGGATCCCTGTCCCCATCAGCAGCCAGTAAGAAAGAAGACAAAATGCAGCTGAGCATTCTTGTTATTCTGGCTAACAACCAAATGAAAAAAACATTTTTGCTGCTTCTTTAGGTAAGGTTAACAAGGTGAACTAGAACTGTATCAGCCTCAGCTTATTGAACTCTCTGGCTGTAATATCTATCTACCTCTGTACCATGGAAGACAAGTGCTTACATACGAACATTGTTTGCACAAACCCATTAATGTATGTAAACAAATAAAGAATTTATTTTTAAGGAAATCACCACCATAATAAAGTCAGAGCAGTCAACAATGTATTTGTCCTTGATAGGTAATGACACTGGACTCTCAATACCATGTAATTTTTAATTTTTTTTTACACAGGAAGTAGAAAATTTGATCCTAAAATTACTCCAAGGAACTGGAAAGATCAGACACATATATTCAATTTTTAATTGAATTCATATTGTCAGATAAACAGTATCAGATATACATTGTTTCCAAAACAACTCAATGTTACATACATACATTCATTAGAACAAACATCAGCTCAGGTTGGCTGATAATTGGGACACTTACTCATAGGCCAGTATGTGAGGCAAGTACCTAGGCTCAAATCAGACAAGGTTAGAACATGTGAAAACAGAACAAACAGGAATTTAAAGAAATGTCATAAATAGGTTTTACACGTGACTTTCTTAACAAATGTCTTGACTGACATATTTTTCAGCTCTGACTTCCCATCTACCCTTTCAATCTTTTACTAAAATATATTTAAGTGATGCTTTTCTGGGAAAAGTGTTTAACAAAATGCATTTACCAAAACCTGTCATTTACCAGTAACACTCCAACAAACCTGGAGCAAGCAGCACACATGCTGTTTTATTAGTAAGCATAAAAGTCAATGTTCTCAAAACCAGTGCAGCTTATGTTTCACAGTACGGCTCCCAAAACAAGCAATTCCTTAACCATAGTAACAAGTGTCTATAAAGAAAAATCTCCCTAAAAATAATTTCAATATAGCCAGTGAGAAAAAGACTAATGTTCAATAGAGAAGCCTCTCACTTATATCAATATGTCTCTCAGATCCCTCAATTGCCTATTAAAAAAAAAAGTCAGGCAATTGCACTTGTTACTGGAAAACTACAAGACTGCAGGAACAGTCTTGCTCGTTGATCTTAAGCATCAACACTTTATTGCGGTTTTTTGTTGTGGGAGGGTTGATTGTTTGGTTTTTAAAGCAAGGAAATTAGTGACTTAATTAAGTCAGTAGTTTGTTCCATACCAACTATTTACCTTTTTGGTGCTTATAAAAAGCACCAAACTGACTATAATATATTCCTTGGTTTCTTCCAACCATACAAACTCAACAGAGACTTTACCCTCTGAATCTGCATAGTCTGCAGTATAGATATGACCCATGTAGTCATAAAGGCCGGATGACTTGGTAGACAATTCCATGTGGACTGGAGCACTAAAACACCAGAAAGGCTTTCCAGTTTCATCCAAGACAGTCAGATCCATCACAAAGCAGTCCTACAAATATAAGCAGAAGAGATTATTTCCCCATGGCCCAGTCAGTAGATCTGTCCCTGATTTTAGAAGAAATATAAAGGGTTCAGAGAGTTTTGTACAAAGGCTAAAACCTCAAAATAAAATTGATAGTGGTTCACTGACCTACTGCAACAAATATTTACTTAGAGATTTCCTAGAGAAATCAAAATTGCAACTTACAGACATCAAATGCCATGCTACAGAAGGTACCACTGCCAAACCAAATCAGATATTATTTCTTGAACATATTTAACCCCTTAACATCTGTTTTTCTCAATTATTAGTTACTTTTACCATTTAAATAATGATATTCCCTTCACTATGAGAAAGCAACCTAAGTTTAATGTTGGCTGCTAAACTTGTGTGAATGCAGCAATGTTTGCAAAGATACTCAGGGACCACTCAAGGCAGCGCACACAAAATTACCCTTCCAAGCCAGCTGTATACAGTACTTTTTGAAAGGCTCACAGCTTCAGTTCTCAAAAAGGTAATAGTAATAATCCTGATGTAATTCCTCTTCTTATAAATTTTTGAAAATATTTTTTTACAAGACTACACAACTAGATAACTTAAAAATGTTAGTGCCAATTCTTTGGTCTTTGCAAACTGACAGCTTCGCACATCCCTTAGAGGCAAAGGAGTTGTGTGTCATTGTTAGTATCAGCTGTTCCTTATTCTCTTGAGTTCTGAATCACTAAATGATTCAAATTATCTTAATTATGTTGTATCTGTGGTCCAAAAGCACAAACTAACACCACATATTCCATGCCAAAAAAATTCATTTGCAATGCTTTATTTCTCTGTACTACATAGTTGTGCTTCTGTTGCTCTAACATTGCTTTCACTATTACTTTACTTCAATCAAACAACACAAGGGCAGATGGCACAAACATGAGCCAATATGATACACACAGTTTCCCTAAGCTTTTTACTGTAGACTGTGCTGAAAATACAAAATTCAAACCTAATGATGGTGTCATAAACTTATATGAGCTACAGAATCACTGGAAACAAGAAAGAATTATAATTTTCTGGTCTGACAACATGCCTATAAAAGGCCAATTATGAAAAGTAAAGTGGAGTGGTGTTGGGTGGTGGGATGGTGGGGTTTCCACACATTTCCTTCCTGGTTCTGATCAGGACCAGGTTAATTTCTGCAGTAGCCAGGAGGGAGCATGGCTAACACAGGGAGGTTATTCCATACCACCTCACCTCATTTCCAGGGGCAAGGAAAAGGTTTCCTTCTCAGTCAGGCTATTGTGGCAGGGTCAGGCTCCATGGATGAGCATGTGCATGCAAATCACTTGCCTCTCTTGCACATTCTTGTTATTAATTTTGTTGCTGTTACTCTCCATTTTCTTATCTCATTGCTGTTTCCAGTAAACCGCTTTTATCTCAACCTTGATCTTTACCTTTTGTGCCTCCAGTTCTCCTTTACAGCCCAACACAGGGGAGAGGAAGGGGGAAGAAAGCTAGTAGAGTGTCATTTGGAGTGGTTACAGTGAAAACAGTAAACTGGAGAATAC
>VWYP01002645.1:0-18020 GCA_013400435.1 Pycnonotus jocosus | reverse complement strand
ATATATATATATATATATAATAATCCCTGTTAGGGATGAATGTGAATTAAGGTGGTTATATTTAAGTCCCAATAAGGTGAAGTGAGAGACAGACTCTGTTCTGCTGTACCTGCTCTCAGCTGGTGACAGCAATGCCCACAGAACTTCCACCACACAGGAATTCCTATTCCAACATCATCACACAAATACTGAGTAGAGATACAGACCCCCTCACTTGATTTTTTTATATCCTCTATCCAAGCTTGTCTAATCTCACTAGTCCCATTATTTTATTGTTTGGTGGGTGTTTTTAGCCACTTGACTCTACATAAACAACAGGATTCACATGTGAGAATTGTTTCCTCCTGCCCTTTTGTAGCCATCAGTCAAGTTTTTAACTGATATTTTTTGACTCAGGAACCTTTTTCAGCCTGAAGAAAGCACCATTCTGAAAATAAATAAAACATAAAAGGAAGGAGATCTCTGTAATAGAGTTGGGACATGGACCAAAAGAACTTGTATTTCAAATGTTCTATTGCACCGTTTTCTTGTGTTACATTCAGAGCTTTGGGAAGCCATCCAAACCTGCACAGACACAAAATAATCCATGGAAATTACAGCTGCAAGGTGCCAGTGACAGCAAAAAAGGCTTTGATGGGGAAAATGAAACTGAAGATTCAAGGATGAGGTGAAAAGCACGGAACAGCTTGTGCAGGAAAAGAAATGTCCAAAAAATAAAGGGTAAACTGAGGAGATTCCAGCACTCCCCAAAAGATAAAATGACAAAGGCAATGAAAGAAGCCCTGTGCAAAAATTAATTGGACAAAAGCTGGAGAATTTCTCATCCTGTCCAGAGGGTTTTGCTTGCCCTCCTATGTCACTGGAGGACCTAAGGAGTCTAGAAGAGATGAAGGGGGGTGGGACGTGGTGATGCCTTAAGTTTCAGCTTTCATGTTTTTCAGATTCTGTGCTGCCCAGGGGTGCAGATCTGAGCCTCATATTCAGTGTCAGTCAGCTCTCTGCACAGAGCAGGGAGACAAAACAATTTTTTTTCCTTCTGGAGACCAAGGACAACTTTCATGGCCAAAAGTATAAACAATGGTGGACTGAAGGGAGGAACAAGAAGGATAGGACTTTATAACCTGAAGCTGTAATTGGACAATTAAACTCCAATATGCAAATGGACCAAAACTTATAAAAATGTAAGACTTCATGACAGGTCAGCCATTTTGCAACCACTTTGGGTCCACCTTGGGTGTAGCCCTGGCCAGGCTCTTGTCCTGCCCCAGGTGTATCCTTAAAGGCCTTTCAATAAATATCTACTTTATTCTCCAGCTCTGTGCAGTCTCTGTTCCAGGTCAGCCTTCCCAAAACATCAGTGGTGGCTGCTGAGTCCCTGAGCACATAAAGTTCTTCTGAAGACACACCACGGAAAGTCCAAGGAGATCTCTCTGTTTCCAAAACCACTCACAAGCTCATGGCTCCTCTGCAACATTTTTACAAGGACATGAGGTAATAAGACAAAGGGGGAATGGTTTCAAACAGAAAGAAGGCAGGTTTAGATTGGATATTAGAAAGAAATTCTTCCCCGTGAGGCTGGTGAGGCCCTGGCACAGGTTGCCCAGAAAAGCTGGGGATGTGCCATCCCTGGAAGTGTCCAAGGCCAGGTTAGATGCAGCTCTGAGCACCCTGGGATAGTGGAAGGTGTCCTTTTCTCTGGCAAGGGAGTTGGAGCTGGATGAGTTTTTAACTCAACCGGAACCATTCCATGATTTGCATTCCCCTTGGTAAATAACCTGATTAAGTCACATTTAACTTGAAAAAAAAAAAAATAATGCTCACAAGACATATCAGCTATGCAAAAATGCAAACTATCCTTAAATTTAAAGAAGATAGAAAAGCTTATCTGTTTCACCTTTCAAATCAACCCCCAATTTCACTATTAAGAGGAAAATAAAAACAGTGCAACTGGAGCATAAAGGAAATCGTTTAAGGTCAAATAGAACCACAAACAATTCAAGCAATTAAGATCATGAGAACACTGGGAGGGAGCAGGGAGTTGTGTCTAATGGCTTCCACAACAAGACCAGAAATATTTATTCAAATTGAGCGGTGCCTCCTTCTTTGTGCTGCTTTAATACAAGAATTAAACGTTTTCCATGAAAGAGATGAGAATCTGACCTCTAATGATTACATGCCCATAAAAATCAGAAGGTATTGCTGCTATTTCAAGTAGGTATCATAAACTACTGCATCAACTACATTTTGCCAGGCACTGTACACATTGCAGATCTTTCAGAATAAACTGTTTCACTGCAAAAAACCAGAGTGTGTCCAGCCCCAGCAGGGAGGAGTAGCCCCACTTTAAATTGCTCAAAGGAAACACTTCCCTCTACGAGGCCATTATTTTGCAGGAAAACATTTTAAAATCAGTTTTCAAATACTCAATTCAAAAAGTTGAGGTAGCTGCTCTCTGCAGATAAAATTGAGACAAATTATAAGAGAGTGAAATGCTAAAAAAAGAAGTCTGGTCCAGATGGATTCCCGTCTGAATTCTATAAAATATTTACAGATCTTCTGTCACCAAAACTTACGTTTCTTTTTGATGAGGTGGAAACCAAAGGCTCTCCACCTGTCTAATTTTTATTTTTTTGTTTTAAACTCTCATGGAAGATATAATAAAGTTATTTAGGAGGGGGAAAAAAAAACAGAAAAAAGCAAACCAAACAAAAAAAATTAACAACCAAAACACCAAAACCCAACTGACTTTAATTAGTGGGTAATTACTGCAACTCCAATTAATCAATGTTGATTCTACAAATCCTATACGAAAGAGAGATTGTCCCTTTGCTTAATTTAGTCCAAAATATTCCCTTAAATACCAGGTTCAAGGTTTTGATCATTAAAATCGGCTTAGCACAGATAAGCACAGCCTGATACCACCATCACTCACATAACAAATTAACAGCCTAGTCCCCTGACAGTGCTGTCTCTAGATACCAAAAGATACTTCATCATGTGTCATAAGGGTAAAATATCCACTTTTTCACTTCAGAGCAGCCAAAAAAAGTTCTCAATTTTCTGCTCCTAAATCTGTACATTCCATTTTCCAAGAGCCAGACTGACAGAGCTCAGCTCCCCAAGGAGGAGGGAGCAGTTTGTATGTACATGACATGCTGATTGACTTTCTGTTTGCTGTGGTCCCGTAGGTGATGGAGCAGAGGGAAGCAGAGCAATCCTTTAAACTGCCAATTATCCCATCAGTCCTGGCAGGACTTTTGGAGAGGGATGTGACTGAACACCAGCAACTCAACCCTTTTGTTTCAGGGTGTGCATCCAGGCACGGTTTGGTACCTCTGGATTTGATGTTAAAAGTAACAATGGGCTGAAAGCAGGGGATGAAGGTCATGGTCATGGCTCTCAGATTTCTTGCTCAAGGCTCTCCATCTTTGCTGTGGTAGAAATTCATGTTTTAAGACCTTTGGCTCTCTAACTGGAGGTGGGAAGAAGAATAACCACAGAATCATGGAATTTTCTTAGGTTAGAAAACCCCTCCAAGATCATCAATACCCTTCCCCCAGCACTGGCAAGGCCACCACTGACCCATGTCCCCAAGTGCCACATCTATACATTTTTTAAATCCCTCCAGGGATGGTGACACCACCCTGGGCAGCCTGTTCCAATGCTTGTCAGCTCTTTCAGTGAGGAAATTTTTCCTGGTGCATGTGCTAGACCAGAATTTCTGTCTTTGTTGACTGTTCTCAGCTCAATGCAGCACAAAGAAGTATCTCCACATATCTATTTGCAGATTAAAAGGGAAAAACAAGCAAACAAGCAAAACCCACCCCACTATGCTCTGCTTCCAAAGCCATTTCACATATTATGAGACAAGAACTTAAAATGTTTTTGATGTTGGAGGTGTATCCCTTTTATTCAATCTGACCTTGGATTCATTACTCAGTTATTACGCTTTTTACAAGCAGAATAAGAGACTACATAATGATTTGGTCTCCACTGGATGTTGACTTGATAAACACTACAATTAATTCAAATTACCATGCTGCCCTTCCTTTCCCTTCACACTTTCAGAAATGTCTCTCTAAACCAATCTATGATTACCAGTCATACATAAAAGCTTCAGAAAAACACTCCTCCACAAGCATATGGCAGAGCAAATTTGTCCAGCATTGCCGGCTTTCCATGGCATTTATCTTGAGAAAGGCATTACATAGAGATAGATAGAGATGTCTCCACGTGTTGGCTTTCCTCAGGAAGGCACAGAGATATCCTTTATCCCATTTTGCAGTGCACTGTATCCTCAGGAGAGCATCCTGCTCCCAGAGATGCTCCAGGCAGACTCGGGCTGTAATCAGCTCCCCAGGATCTCAGCTGTGACATCCATCCTCAAAGTCAAGCCTGCTCTTTCTAGGAGCTGTACCAGACTTCAGGCACACGCCATGGCAACCAAATCCAAGTGCACTTGTTCAAAACCATCGCTTACACAGAGAAAAAGAAAGCAAGGCGGGGGGGTGCAGGGAGGAGGAAAAAAATAGCAGCAAGTTTAACTAAATACTTCATGAACAACATAATTCACAGACTCACCGAATCGTTTAGGCTGGAAAAGACCTCTAAGATCAGCAAGTCAAATCTTTGTCTTATCTCCACCTTGTCAACCAGACCAGAGCACTGAGTGCCACGTCCAGCTGTTCCTTGGACATCTCCAGGGATGAGGACTGCACAACTTTCCTGGGCAGCCCCTTCCAATAGTTGGCAACTTTTTCCTTGAAGAAATCCCTCCTGCCGTCCAACCTGAACCTGCTCTGATGCAGCTCAAGGCCATTTCCTCTCATCCTGTTCCTTGTTCCTTGGGAGAAGAGACCAACACCCACCCAGATGTCTTTCCTGTCAGGGAGTTATGGAGAGCAAGAAGATCCTCCCTGAGCCTTCTTTTCTCCAGGCTCAGCACCCTCAGTTCCTTCAGCTGTTCCTTATAGGGCTTATTCTTTAGACCCTTTTCCAGCACCATTCCCTTCTCTGGACATGCCCCTGCTCCTCAATGTCTTTCTTGAAATGAGGGGCCCAGGACTGAACAGAGCCCTCAAAGCGTGGCCTCACCAGTGGCCAGCACAGATGGACAGTGACTGCCCTGCTCCTTCTGGCCACACTATTTTTTTTTTTTTTTTTATATGGTCCAAGATGCCCTTGGCCTTCTTGGCCACCTGGGCACACACAGCAGCCACTGTTTAAAGCATGGCAATAATCAGCACATCCCCACCACAGAACTGCTGCTCCTGATATTCCCCTACACAAGGGGAGGAAGAGCACAGAGAGCAGCACTTCAGCTGTCAAACATAACAGCAGCTGCTGGTATGAGTTAACCTGGACCATTACAGCCTCCCTCCTGTATCAGGACATTGTCCCAGAGCACACTGAAGCAATTCAGCCTCCCAGATTTAACAGCGTGACACTGGTGCTCAGGTACAGCAAGATGGAAAAGCTCTTAAAATAACAACCTCAAACGGTGTAATTTCATTAAGGCAGGCTGACCCTTGCTGCTTCTGCTCATGTTCCTCCCTGGATTGTTACTTTGTGATTTAGTTCATTCCCTGGCAAAACTCCTTTTTCTTTCTGTCTTCCCAGTCGTGTATATATTTATAAATATCGAGGAATAAAGAGAATAGAGATAAACCCTCAAGGTGTTTCTTTCCATGCTGGTCAAAATGAGAACACAAAAACAAAAATACAAGATATTGTGTGTGTTACAGACAGTGCCTTGCAAGAGTGTGAACAGCCTTCCTTCAGTGCTTATTTAATTATCAAACCCAGGTCCAAGAGCTAACAGTGCCTGATGGATACATGGAAGACTCTTCAAGCTCAACTGATGGTTCTGCAAGTTAAGGGCTCAAAAATTATTTAAAACTACAAAACCCACAAACCCAAAAACAAACAAAGGAAAAAAAATCCAAACAAACAACAACAACAAAACCCCAAAAACATAGGATAGTTTGGGTTGAAAATCTAGCCCTGCCCCCTCTGCCATGGGCAGGGACACCTTCCACTATCCCAAGTTGCTCCAAGCCCCGTCCAGCCTGGCTTTGGACTCTTCCAGGGATGGGGCAGCCACAGATTCTCTGGGAAACCTGTGCCAAGGTCTCACCACCCTCACAGGTAAAAATTTCTTTCTAATATCCAGTGTCCCCTACTTCAGTTTGAAGTCCTTTGCCCTTGTCCTGGTACTCCAGGCCCTTGTCCAAAGTCCCTCTTCACCTCTCATGGAGCCCCTTTAGGCACTGGAAAGGGTTCTGTGGTCTCCCTGGAGCCTTTCCTTCTCCAGGTTGGACATTCCCAGCTCTCCCAGCCTAGCTACAGAACAGAGGGGTTCCAGCCCTTGGAGCATCTTCACGTTCTCCTCTGGACTCTCATCAACAAGTCCATGTCCTTCTTATGTTGGGGTCCTCAGACCTGGACAAATCACTCCAGGAGGTCTCACAAAAATGAAGCTGAGAGGAAGAGTCTCCCTGCCGAGGAAGCCAACACAGAAAAATTAAACTCCAAAAAACTCCTAGGACCTCAGACCTGAACAGTCTGAAAGGTGCATTCCCTGCAAGGAGAAGATCTGATGAGTTTCCAGACATTTCAATCTCTAGCTCTTCCCCAGGAGTTCTGCACACACAAGTTTCTCCATCAGCAAAAAAGATTAAAGTTTTGCATGTATGTCAATCTCTGTATTTTAAATTCATGCCCCATCCCTGGAAGTGTCCAAGGCCAGGCTGGATGAGGCTTGGAGCAACCTGGGATAGTGGAAGGTGTCCCTGCCCATGGAAAGGCGAGGTTGGCATTAGATGATCTTTAAGGTCACTTCCAACCCAAACCATTTTGTGATTCCATGAAAATTACAACATATACACTTAAAGTAATTTCAATTCTATATGCTAATTAGCTTTTTAAATAACTCAAAGATGAGACACCATCTACAATCTCTTTAAAATACTTGGATTTGTCAAGTGAGTCTCAATATGTAATTCCATGTTACTTAACCCTCTCTAAAACAAGGTTGCAATTAACCAAACAGAGGCACCAGAATCCCAAATAAAGATAAGGACTGTCAACCTTAACACAAAATCCTCTGGAGAGGGTGAACACCAATCAGTATTTTCAAGCTGTGGTCTCAAGAGAGCATCTTCCTTTCCTAAATCTGTCAGAACTCTCAACTATCAAAGTCCAGCCCAGCCTCTCATGGTATTTTACCCATGGGAGAACCCACAAACCACATTCACCAACCTTTGCAGAAACCTGTCAAACTTTTTACTTAATTAAGTAAAATTTAGTAGCATTTGAATTATTCTTGGATGCATTTCATGGCTAAGTCAACCCAGACCTTTTCAGGCAGTGGGGAAGACAGGGATGTAAACTTCATTACAGTGCAGAACAACCACCAGAAAAGGAAGGAACTTCATAAAAAGGGTTGGTTCAGTACATCAGTGCAAACCTATCAGACAGGACTGAGTTATTTCACCACCAGCTTCTCAAAGAGCAGTTGGTGGTCAAAATATTCAAAGTCTTCCCATTAGGAATGTTCTGGTAGCCACATATGGATGGATACCACCCAAAAAGGTGTTCCTGCCCATGGTGGGGGTTGGATAAGATGGTCCTTAAGGCCCTTTCCAACGCAACCCATTCAATGATTCTATGTCTGAAAACCCATAGAGGCCTTTGCACACTCAGGACACGACTTTTCCATGTTTTAACCTCTTCAAGAGTGACCGAGAAAGCAAGAGGATCCAAACCCACACATGGCAGCACTTCCACACCACTGACAAACACCCAAAGACCAGCACTTACTTATGAAGTGTAAAGGAAAATGCTTCCTTGAGGGACTTCAATCTAACTGGCATCTGCTTGTAGCCTCCTGCTGTCAGGGCTGAAACACCTCTGGAATTATTAAACATTGCAGCTGACAAGTCTCCTACCTCAGAAAGATTGTTCTTTACTCCAGGGAATTTTGTGATAGACCTCATCTTGATATAGAGGAATTGATCAAAGAACTGAAAGTTAGTGGCTGTTTAGGTAATCACAACTCATTCACTCTAAACCAAAAAAAACAAAACAAAACAACCTCAAAAATTATTAATGAAAAATTAAGTCCAGAACCTTGCTGGTTTTAAAAGGCCTATTTTAAAAAGGCATTTAATGTAAAAATAGAAAAGTGTAACAGATGATAAAAATAACAACAGGTAAGAATTTCAAAGGTATCCCTTCCTGGATATCCACAATTCTCAGCTAGGGAAGATGGCAGCCCTTCATACATCAGGTAAAGAACTGTATAAAACACTCTGAACCCTTAGATTTGCATATGTACTTGGGAAAAAAAAAAATAAAAAAAAAAACAAGAAAAAAACCAAACCAACCAAAGAAAAACTCCACAAAAATCCCCACAATGCCAGCACAAAAATGATACAAGAAATTTACAGGCAAAAAGAAAAAGAAAATAACCCAAATAATTACAAAAAAAAAAAAAAAAGATGAAAGCAAAAATTAATTTTCACAGTGGAGCTGGCACAGGAAACTGAACTCAGGAGCAATTCAGATAAATCAGGAATGTTTGTAAATTATTTCCACCTTTGGAAAATATTTGAAAAACATTCAAACAGAAAATTTCACTAAAAGTCAGTGGAAATTAATGTCCACCCCATCGGTTGCTCAGGAAAGTCCAAAAATAGCAGCTCAGATGTGATTAAATCCAGCAAGCCTGGGTAACACAAGCACCAAAAGCTGTGAAAGAGCAGGACAAGCAGCGATTTGGCTCATTAGTGCTGATTTGTGACACCATTTGGAAAGAATCAAGGGGATTCCAAAAGCAAAGCTAACATGGATTCAAAGAGAAAGGGTGAAGCAGGCAATACTGTGCTCATTAATGGCCTGCCAGCCTAACAACAAACCCAGGAGAAGAAGAGGGGAAAAAAAATAAAGGAAAGATGAAAAAGAAGGAGAAACAGCTGATGTTGGACTCAATTATTAAAGAAGAATTATTTAATTTTGGGCTGCAATAGGCAATTTAACACTTTCTTTCTCACAAGCAAGGAAGGGACAGCTCAATGCATTGGTTCTTCAACTGCTGGAAACCTCAGCCACGAGAGACAGTTATTAAATATTCAAATCAGTATGGATTTATGGAAACTGTGGTTTTTTGAACCTCAGGAGATATTGTCATCCACAAGATCACGTCACACTGATGACATGAAACCTGTGAGGCAGAGCAGCATCTTGAGTGACCACAGAAAATCCATGAGTGCCAGAGCTTAAAAAACTCATTGACCACAAGGTATCAGGCCATAATTACATGGAAGCCAATTCCAGAGGTGGGACAAGTGTCCAAAGCAGTCCAACAGGAATAGATAGGCATTGGAATAGTCTGCCCCTGTCCATCTCTACTACAAAGTTTGATGAAACTCTAACAAAGCATCCAAAGAGAATCCAGAGAAAAGAGGGCCAACAGGAGAGATGGAGGAGGACTTTGGACAAGTGTACAGAGCAAAAAAAAAACACAAATAATTACAAAACTGAAGGAGGGCAGGGTTAGATTGGATATTAGGGAAGAAATTCTTGCCTGTGAAGATGCTGAGGCCCTGGCACAGGTTGCCCAGAGAAGCTGTGGCTGCCCCATCCCTGGAAGTGTCCAAGGCCAGCTGGGATGGGGCTTGGAGCAGCCTGGGATAGTGGAAGGTGTCCCGGCCCATGAGAAGGGAGTGGAACTGGATGATCTTTAAGGTCCCTTCCACCCCAAACCACTCCATGATTCTTGGAACTTGCTCCCTTGGCAGGCAAAAACTGAAGCTCCAGAAAGAAAGCAGTACCAAAGAGAACTTAAGTGGAAAACTGATGTTGAGCAGAAAATGATGAGCTTAGGTCACATAAATCCAGGAAAAAAAATCCCTTTTGGCACTGAGGTTCTCAGGGTTCCAAGCCATCCTCCCTGGAGCAGTGACCTCTCACCTGGAGGCTTGTCTTGAGCCCCTTCCGCACCTTTTTTGGGGGTGCAGCACTTGTTTTTTGGAGTTAGGAAAGGAGGAGGCAGACAGGTCTGAAGTCAGCATGCAAAAATCTCTTTATTCTAATTTTCTGACTCCATTTATATACACTGTACAAAGGTGGCCAATTATTGGCCAAAGCAGGTCAACCCATCACTTGGATTGGTGACCATACCAATCACTCAAATATTCTATCAGAACTAAAGAATGTAAACATTTCTTATTTACATGAAAGAGCTTGGGAACAGAGCTCAGAATTTCAAAACATCAGAAGGCTTTCTGCTTTAATATCAAGCCCAAGTCTGAGACATGTAAAAATCAGAGCCACAAGCCAGTGGCTGGAGTCCACAGCAGTGTCACCAACACCCCAGCTTTGCTGTCTGAAGTCCTTAAAAAAGTAATCATCCTCTTTCCCAGGAGCTATTTACATTCCATTTTTGTTTCTCCCTCTGTCAAAGTGTTTAAATTATACAAATACATCACAGCCTTACTCCTCTCCATTAAACATTTAAAGGATTTTTTGTTTGTTTATGGGGATTTTTTTGCTGTTTGATTTTTTTTTTTTTTTAATTTAGAAACAGAATGCAAAGAAACCATCATGTTCAACTTTGCATTAGTGCTGCTCTACCTAAATTATTGCATTACAAACATGCATCTTTCTTGGTTTTGCACAAAATTTTGTTTGATAATGGGAGTATAAAATATTCTTGATATCTCACCTAGGAGGGTGTTTCTTCCAGGAAAGCAGAATTACAAACATATTTAATGCAAGAATACATAAAACCATTAATATTATGTAGTGAAGTAAATAGAGCACTTGGAGGGAAAAATAAAGAAAATAAATTTAAAAAAAAATTAGAAACAACAAAATATTAGAATGGGAGATTTACATCTACAATAAAAGAACAAAATTTGGAAAGACAGATTTTATTTTAGGTCATGGCTTGAAACATCTCCTGTGTTTCTTCATTACAGGAAAAAATCTGAGGTATGGAGGGAAGGTGTGGGTTTAGTTGCATCTTTATTTCTCACTACCCAAATGTATTTTCATTTGCAATAAACTATTTTTCCTCAAGTCAAGTCTGTTTTGCCCATGAGGGTAATTAATTTGTCAGTGATCTCCCTGTCTGTATCTTGACTCATGAGTTCCTTTATCCTGTTTTTCCCCTCTCATGCAGCTGGGTGGGTTTCCAGAGGCTGATCCAGCACAGGCAGCCACAGGTGTAAAACACAGCAGCTCAAAAGTGAAATTACAAAGTTCAGGTTCAACCACATTCAAAGGCTCAGCCCTGTTCCTGTAACTCTTCTCCTGACCTGCTCCAGGCCTCACATATTCATGGAATTTTTCCTTTATCCTGAGATTTGACCCTGCTGTTCTTCCACTTGATCCACATTCCCTTACAGGAGAGATTTTTTTCCTCTTGCAGAGCTATTTTCCAACCTATCCCTTCCTCTCTTGATACACCAAAATACTCAACCCATGAGCATCCTTTAAAACATTTCTCCACAATCTGAAATGAATAATTTCAGATGGAAGCTGTTGCTTTTTCTTTTTTCTCCTCTGTTTGTGCAGCACCTGGGATCCCCAAGTTGCACCGAAAAAAAAAAAAAAAAAAAGAAGAAAAAAAAAAAAGGAAAAATGGAGATACAAAGAAGTGTACACCAAAAAAAAAAAAAAAAAAAAAGGAAAAAAAAACCAAAAAAAAGTGTCACCCCAAAAAAAAAAAAAAAAAAAAACCAACAAAAAAATCCCCAAAAAACCCAAACCAAACCAAACCAAACCAAAAACCACACACACACAAAAAAACCAAAACCAAAAAAAAAAAAAAAAAACCCCACAAACCTACTGAAAGACTATAACAGCAGAAACCAGCAGGGTTATGATAAAAAAAAAAAAAAAATTAAATCCACCAGTCTGCATTCACCCCAGCTTTGATGTCAGCTATTAATGTGCAAATGATGAGTGCTCAGATCTGCTGTGCTGCAAATTGCTCAAGTTCATATTCACCCATCTTAATAGGAAGCTAATAAGAAAAATGTTATTATTCATCTCTTTACATTTACCTGTACGTGATGATCTGGGCTGTGATACAAATGCACACAAGTTCACCACTTTTGATTCTTAAGACATGGACATTCAACAAGTTATTTAAGTGCCATTTTAGCTATGTGTAGGTCAATGTCCTTTGCTCCAGAGAAGTAAGTTCAGGCATTTTAACTCCAGAATTTTATAAATTTAAAACAGAGAATTAAGTTCCTTCTCTTCTAGAACAACAAAAAGTTGACAAATTCCCATTTACAGCCTTTTAACTCATTTGTGTGACCACAAGGTATCTCCCAAAGAAAAGTCCATGTCCATGAAAGAGTACCAGGAATTACTGAATCCATTCATTCCTCCTGCAATTTGTCCTGCTGGTTTTCATGTCCATTACTGGAGGGGCACACACACCTTTTCTCTCCTGGCAATTTATTGTCTTCCTGTTCCAAGATGTCACCACCACCTTTTATTTTTTTTCTGAAATTCTATTTCTGTGTAATTTTATGCTTGATTTTGTCTCTAGCATGAGGAAGCACATGATTACACGTGTGGGTTGTAACACATTTTCCCTATTAAATGTGGTAGCCTACAGTCTGCAGGAACCACTGAAAATTACAATCGGCTACAAGAAGATTATTTTTTGGGTTGGGTTGCTCTTTTTGCTGATTGGTTGGGGAAGGGGTTTTTCTGTGTTTTGGTTTGTTTGTTTGTTTGTTTTCTTGCAGACCACCAAAGATCTTCATTACCTGTTTTGATTTCCCTGTCCTCAGCAATCTCCACATGGGAAAGAGCATTAGGGGAAAGTTGAAAAACCCAACCCACAGCAATTATAACTTTGCAATTTTCAGCTCAGATTCCACTACAAATTCTGACTTCTCTGACACCTGGTACCTTCCACTCACCTTTTATCAGCACCCTGTGCTAAGTAAATGAGTGCAGTGGTTTTATCATCCCCATCAGGATTTTCATCCATTAACACCAGTCCTCCCAAATTCCTTCTCAAAACAAGATTCCCCAATTCCTCCTCTTCCCCACACTGAGCCTCCATGCACCACCACAGCATGACAGACAGGACATGGAATCTTTTAGGATGGAAAAGACCTTTAGGATCATCAAGCCAACCATTAACCCAGCACTTCCAGGGCCACCACTAAACCACATCGTCATGTGCCACATCTATATCTGTTAAATTCCTCCAGGGATGGCAGCTCTACCACTTCCCTGGGAAGCCTCCTCCAATCCTTTTTAGGAAGATTTTTTTCCTAATATCCAATAGAAATGTTTCCTGGAAGAAATTGAGGCTGTTTGCTCTTGTCCTGTTGCTTGAGGGATGTGCAACACACGGCTCCATCCTATGTCACCCAAACCAACAGGCTCCAAGTGCACAGCCTTCTCCATCTGGCTTCCCATGGAGGAAAAGAAGAAAGAGAAAAGGAAACAGAAAATAAAAGCAGGATGAAATCCCCCTGATGATATTTATCTACTCTCCCACTTGGCCCTGCAGACATTATCTGTCTCCACCCCAGAGCCACCAACCAGGTTACAGAGCAGAGAAAGGAAAAGTGGATTTAATGATAACTCTGACCATGAAGATGCCACCAAACAGCACTCTCTGTGCAACAACATTTCATTCAAAACTAAATTAATTGCAGAAGTTCAAATAATTAAGCACATAAATAAAAAGTAGTAGTTTTACTATCCTTTAATGTACAAAAAAACCACCAAGACATGACCGTGGAAGTTAAATGTTCAGCCAAAGTGAATGGTTTAAATCTGTAGAAAAGTTCTCACTTGGATTGAGTACTCCAGACCAGATGGGAAAGAAAAGGAAAAGGAAAAGGAAAAGGAAAAGGAAAAGGAAAAGAAAAAGAAAAAGAAAAAGAAAAAGAAAATCTTCCATACTCCTAAGGTTGTCACTCTACCATCCCTCTTTCCTATCTGTCCCTGAAAATCACAAGTTTTAACCATATTCAATAAATTAATGATTTATAAAACTGTCAGCCTTTCTATGTATCGTGCCCTAGTTACCCAGGAAAAAATTCCAAACAGACAAACAAACAAACAAACAAACAACCCACTGTATTTGGTGGGAAGATCTAGTGGCAGGTATATAATCAAAAAAAGCAAAATCTCCCTATTTCACTTCCATAAGAACCTCTGCAGAACTTCAGACCACCCCTGCTACTACTTTTTACTACTGAGCAGCTCCATTTCAGTCTCTCTTCCTCTGCACTCCTCTTGGATTCCCACACGGCCATCCAGGAGCTCAGAAATGTCATGTCTGTTATTAAAAATAACATCCAAACACGTTTTCCTCCATTCATTCATAGCAAGAGGTGTTTCTTTCTGGGTGAACTTCCAGCCTGCTTCAGCAAGCAGAACTGACTCACTTCTCCCACAAACTACTGCATGCCTTTTACATTATTCATACTCCAAGTTGTTATTTCTCTGCATTAGCAAACAAGAACAAAATATCCGAGGTTTCATTTTTGTGTCTTTCAATGAGGTGAAAATGCTGTTGATGGATTTCTTCCTCAAGCAAAAAGTTTGCTGGACCAACAGTCTGCTGTAATTAAGGTTAGACACCTCAATTAAAAAGAAAATCCAATTCTTGGTGTGTTGTTTCTTTCCGTGACAGAATCACCATTTCTGTATGTGATACGTGAGTTGCAGGATGCTGCCATATAAAACATAGCACACAAATATAAAATGATAGAGATTATTAAAGGTTATTCTGAGTTAAATAATAAACACACTGCACCAGAATTTTCTTAAAGGTGCTGGACCAACATGCAAAAGATTGGAGATGGAAAAGGATCTGTTAAAGAGGCAACTCCCATCCCTGGTTCAGCTGCTATCCCAATCTTCAGGGTGTTTTTCATGGCCTGAAGCTTTCACCAGTTTTAGTTTGACAAATGGGGAGTGGGGAAGGAAAAAAAAAAATAAAAGCCTTATTTAGGACCACTCTTCCATATTAATTAAAAACTTGCTGATGAGACAGAAGAAACAAAGCAAGCCATGTTACTGCCCAGAGAGGTTGTGGATGCCTCATCCCTTGAAGTGTTCAAGGACAGGTTGGATGAGGCTCTGAGCAGCCTGATTTAGTGCATGGCATCGCTGCCCATGGCAGGGGGCTGGAATTAGATGGTCTTTAAGGTCCCTTCCAACCCAAACCACTCTGTGATACCCTATACAAAATATATAAAAAATAAAATGTCTGCAAATATAAATACATGATTTGGTAACTTTCATACCGAACATGTTTGGTTTAATGGTTTGGGTATCAGGTTAATCAGATCCTCTGCTCCCACAGAGCAAGGGAAGATCCCATCTCTCTTCCTACCCCACTCACTGGCTGCACTTAAGGAGCTCTGCTTTGCAGCTAAAAACTGCATGGTAAATGGCAAGATTTTCCATCATTTCTCAAAATATGGGTGGCAATGATGCAAGGAACAATGGGATTCCCTTCCTGTTTTTATCACTTCCTCTTTTTATTTTCTTTTTTTTTTCTTTTTTTTTTTTTTAACTCCGAGTTTCCTTTGAAGCAGAACTTGCATAAATTAAACACAGAAGAAGGGTGGAAGGAGCAGAGAGGGAAATGGAAGGGGGAGGGAGGTGTGATGCAATTATAACACCTAAACCAATCTATTACAGAGCTGCAGGGGACGAGGACAGAGAGATCCTGTCGTGAATAATTCCTGCCTCTCCCGAGGGCTTCACCAGCTCAGCTCCAGCCTCCAACACCTCCAGCACCAGGAGCAGGAGCTGCCTGTCCTGAGCATCACAGCTCACACTGACTGCACAAGGGAAGGATGTCCTGCTCCCCTGGCCAGGAGTGATGCAGATGAAGCAGAGCCAAGCTTTGATCAGAGAAGAACTGATAAACACGTCAAGGTGGTGGTGAGGGTTGTTCTGCCAGGGTGAGTTTTGCAGGGTTTAGGGCTGGTTGGATGCTGGTGCCACTGGAGGTGAGTGACCAGAAGTCAGGCTGTGCAAAATGCATGTACCAAATGCACTTGCCCTTCCTCTGAGTCAGAGAAATTAACTTTTCCTTTGGAAAAAAAAGGCAGGAAAAAAGTGAATACCACAAGGGAGATGGGAAGGTGCAGATGCTTTGCCTGGAACTTCCTGGGAAGAACCGAGAAGATCTCAGGGTGGACGTGAAGCACTGGTGTTGTAGAAAGGAGTGAGGAAATTACAAATCAAATTCAAATTTTCATTGCACGAAAAAAGAAGGGAGAGGAGGGATGAAATCCTCGCCTGCATGCCACTGTGTCACTTCCAGAGAGTGGCTTTTCTGACTGCCACCACACTACACGTGGCAGTTTTAAAGGTTATGGCTGAAGGGGCTCTTCCAGCAAAGCCTTCAATGAACTCAGAGCAAAATAAAACCACACACAAAACAAGCCAACAACAAAAGCAAGGCAAGGACAAAATTTCTGAGCAAATATCCCCAAGGGCTGCTGCCTTGCTCTGGAAACCTTCCTGCCACCCTGCTTTCTGCAACATTCTCCCAAATTCATTTGGTAGCAGGATCACCCATAGCAGCACCCAGGTTCAGTGAACAGAGGCACATCCTACCACAAGGTCATGAGCAACCTAGAACTGCAATTCCTGTCTGTCCAGCCAGGAAACACCAGTGTGCACCATCACTCGCATTTCCAGGCAAAATGTTCCCATTTTCAGATATCTGCTACCGGCAGTGAAGCGTTCACCAATAATGGATCCTGATATGAGCTCAGAGAAATTTTTAGAGGAAGCAGCTGAGGATAACCAAGTTCAGAAAGGACCTAAAGAAAAATCCTGCCAATTCACACTCTGGGAAACAACAAACGAACCATAACTTAATAAAGTACACCCAGCCAATCCTACACACTACTTCTCCCTATTTCGATTCGAACAATAAAGTCCTGTGACATCACAATGTTGTCCTCCAGCAATCACCATCATCTTGCTGGTGTCTAAATTGGAAAGAAGGCTCAGGGGAGACTTTATTGCTCTCTCCAACTATCTGAAAGGAGGTTGTGGTGAAGTGGGGGTCAGCCTCTTTTCCCAGGCTTCCAGTCACAGGACAAGGGGTATTGGCTTTAAGTTGTGCCAGAAGAGGTTCAGGTTGGATATAAGGAAAATTTCCTCACTGAAAGAGAGGTGAAGCACTGGAAAAGAGAAGCAGAGGAGTCGTCATCCCTGGAAGTGTTCAAAAAATGAGCAGATGTGGCCACTTTACCATATGGTTTAGTGGGTGTGGTGGTGTTCGTTCAAAGGTTGGACTTTGACAATCTTAAAGGTCTTTTCCAACCTTAACGATGCCATGATTCTATCTCAAGACACTTCTCCCTGCACATGATTTACCCCAAGGTTAATTCAAACAGCTCCAGGAGGTGAGAACAGCAGTGGTACCATCACAGTTGATGGTTACACAATTGCCCAGAGGCAGCAGAAACCAAGCTGGAAGCTCCCTGAGAGAAAAGCTGATTTAACAAGCACCACCCAGCTGGAAAGTCACGCCAGTCAGAGGACAAACGCTTGCCCTCAATCCTATTTTTTGTCTTTTTGGGCCTGTGTTGTTATGGAGAGGTCATGGCTGGGAGCTGAAGGGGGTTCCCATGCATGGGGCTGATGGGGAACCTTGTCCAGCTGGTCAAGGACAAGGCCTGGCTGTAAACACCAGATCCAACACCAGCTGAAGAGCAGTTTGCACATTCCAGATCAGCTGCAGCCTGAAGGGCAGATGAGTGAGGCAAAAAACATATCCAGAACCACCTAAACAGATAATCTCTCATCAGCAATGACCCAGAGGGGGAAGATCTACTTTGACGCAGGAGGATTTGTGAAATACTTCAAGAGCCACATTTACTCATGGGCATCAAAAAGAATGAGACATTCCCTGGCCTCAGAAATACTTTGAATTGCAATGGGTGCCCTGGAGATGTGATCATTTTCCCACCAAGGCACCAGTTACATCACCTAAAAAA
>VWYP01002642.1:0-11437 GCA_013400435.1 Pycnonotus jocosus | reverse complement strand
TGCCAGCCCTGGCTGTGCCCCTCAGAGCCCCAAATGTGGCTCTGATTTTCATGTCTCAGACTAACTCTTAATATTAAAGCAAAAGCCTTCTGATGTTTTGAAACGCTGAGCTCTGTTCCCAAGCTCTTTCATGTAAATAAGAAATGTTTACATTCTTTAGTTCTGATAGAATATTTGAGTGATTGGTATGAACACCAATCCAAGTGATGGGTTGACCTGCTTTGGCCAATAGTTGGCCACCTTTGTACAGTGTATATAAATGGAGTCAGAAAATTAGAATAAAGAGATTTTTGCATGCTGACTTCGGACCTGTCTGCCTCCTCCTTTCCAAACCCCAAAAAACAAGTGCTGCACCCCCAAAAGAGGTGCGACACCCAAATGTCTGGGTTCTGTCCCTGTCCCTGTCCTGCCACACTTGGCTGTCCCTGCCCAGCCCGGGCACTTCCATGTGCCCATCCGGGCTCACATCCCACATATTGGTGACTTTTTGGGTGCAATAGCAGCAACTGCAGCTGCATTCACGGGCAGCTCTCAGGTTTGGGAAACCTGGGGATGCCGCAGAGGAGCCTCCCCTTGGGGATGTGCTGGTTATCGCATTGCCATGGCAACCGCTGCCACCGCTGCCACTGTCCCCGTGGGAAATGCCTCAGTCCAGGGCCAGGAGCCTCCCTTCCTCACCCCAGAAACCTCCACAGGCCTCGCTGGAAAATCCTGGGCTGGATCTCTCAGTTCTGCAAAACTCTCATGGCCAACGGAGCATCAAAAGCGCTTGGGACACTGCTCCCCCAGCTGGAACACACAAATCGCTCTGCTGCCTCCAGGGATGCCTGTCCCAGCAGCAGGCTCAGAGCAAACCAAAGGAAATGGCACCTGGAAAAGCCTGCAATCAAACCTGGAACTTTTTCATACAGGTTATTCTAACAGCCAAGCACGCAAATAAGCTCACAGAGAGCTCAGGTAAAATCAAGGAGTGCATCTGCACTGCACCACCATGTGCTGATCTAAGGGCAAAGGCCACCCCAGAAACACCTGAGCCAAAAGAGCTGGAAGGGGGAAAAGGGGAAGGGGAAAACGAAAAAGGGCAAATGTAAATTTACAGACAAATTCATTCTTCTAATCTTTTAAAGATATTCAGGTAGTGACTCGGAACTGCCTTTGCTTTAAACTTTTTTTTGTACACTGACCCAGGACAGACATTAATTTGGACACACAGTTTAGCTGTAATGAGGATTTCTTGAAGGTACTAAACAAGAAGTTCTCATCATTGTGAAACTGCTTCCATTCCGACACAGAGACAGCTTGCCTAGGACTTACCTCACAGAAAATTTAAGATTTGTCAGCTGGGTTTGATGCAGTGTTTTCTGTTCTCATTACACACTGTAATCATGTGTGCAGATGCAATTCCAGCTGTGGCAAACATTGCTCAGAGAAACACTAAAAAGGAAAATTTTCTAATAATTTTCATAGAGGTTTCTAAAAGAGCAGGAAGCAACAGGGACAGTGATGGAGAGGCTGAGATAAGCAGGGGAAGTCTGGCTGGTCTCCAGGAAACCATCCCAGTGTGTCTGTCTGTCATAGTCCACAGTGCAGACAGAAAAGGCTGCTGCCATCAAAGGGTTAAAAATCTGGATAAAAGTGGAAAAGAAAATAAAAACCCTCTCTCAAATACCAAATACCAATTGAGATATTTAACATTCTCCTTCCCCCATTTAAAATAAATAAATGAAGCGGATGAGCAGGGCTGCCCTGCTGTCGAAGCCCCCGGGCAGGCAGGGGATGGTGCAGATCACTCTGCATTTCATCACCTCACCAGCAGGACTGGAAGGGACCACAGAACATTTCCATTAATCCTGCCTGCCACTGCTCCCAGCCACCCCAAACCACACCAGGACAAGGTGAATCCATGGACCAGAGGGGAGGGGAGGGAGAGGCCAGACCCCCCACCACAGCCAGGTGGGGGGAAAGGGAAGGAAATTCAATTCCCACCCCAGGCTCTCCCAAAGGTTTTGCTGTCAGTGATAGGGAGGAGCTGATGAGAAAAGCCCCTCTGGTTCCCCCTCTGGTTCCCCACCTTTCTGCTGGGCCAGGACTCAGCCCGGGCTGGGCTGCTCTTGCCTGTCCGAGCACAGCATCTGCACCTTGCTGAGTTACCTGAGGAGCGCTGGAAAGCTGACCACACCCACGGCAACATCCCCACATCCACATCAGGCTTTGTTTAACACCCACGCTCAAGTCTAGATGCTGTCAGCATCGTGGGAGGAGGAGGTGAGCTTGGTTATGTCAGCAGTGCAGCATTTGTGCCTCCAACCACAACACCACACTCCTGAGTGGACCAAGAACCTGTGAAAGTGTTAGCCCTCAGCAGCGCGAGCTACCCCAATTAAGACCAAATCAATCTGTACACACAGCCCCCCGAAAATGAACTAACTTTGCCCCCTGGGCTGCATCCTGGCTAAATCTGATGCATTTTCACATGCCCAGCTTTCAACACACAGTCTGCCTCTTTGTCTGCAGCTGCCACCGTGTGAACTGCCCCAGGTTTGTGCCTCTAGCCTTGCTTCTATCCATATGCCCTTGGCATTAGCACAGAGATAGACGAAAGGTAACTATATTTGAGCTTCTTCAACCAGAAAATTCCTAGCTCTCCTAATCTGGGGCTGTGGGTAGTCAGCAAGAGGGGGTAGGAACAAAAAAAAACCCCAAAAACACAAACCAAAAAAAAAAGCCGGAAAAACCCAGTGCCACAGCACTATCCTACAAAACAACTCCTGTGTGATGCTTTCAGTTCAAATCCAGTCTGACATTAATACTTGTCTTTACTTCCCTAGAGAAAACAAACATGCTGAGACTCATTGTATAATACAAATTTGGAGGTTTGTTTATCAGGCTGCATTAGACTTATAATGGGCCAAAAAATTGGCACAAGTTCTGAGCTCTAAATCTTTAACTCCAGTAACTGTCAGGCCCAAGTGGCAAATGCACCAAGAAGTCACCTGGCACAGAGACACCCACGCTGTCCTGTGCAGACACACTTTGAAGAAAATTAGAGGAGTCAGAAACAAGCACAAAAGGAAAGTAGGTTCCAATACCTGGCATCATTTCACATCCCTTGCACAAGCAGCCTCAGAGCTTTACAGGCTGGGGCTTTCTCCAGAATTCCTGTCATGTCCTTGCTGCTGGAAAACTGAGCAGTATTTCATAAGCCACTTATTCAGTTAATGTCCTCCTTTGTTCATGGAAAAGTTCTAGGAGGGAAGTCCTAGCATCCCCCTACACACACACAACCCCTGGCATTCCCTCTCCCCATCTGCCCCTCCAGCCTGTCCACAGGCAATTTCTGCCCCATCTTGGCTATGAGGAACATTCTGGAGACACCCTGAAATCAGCCAGGCACAAGCACTGAGTACCAGCTGGTCAGAGCTGGGCCAAGCAGGATCTCAGCACACTCATTTCCACAGGAATACACCAAAGGCAGAAATTCATAGCTGTTTGTTACAACTTTGATTTTTCCTTTTATCAGTAAAAACACCGGTTTTAACATGGACGTGAAATCCAGACACAAACTAGAGTGAAGGCAAAAACTCACAAAGAATATTGCTTTCCTCATTCACGTGAAAGTAATGCAAAAGCACCACTGATAAAGTTTTCCACATCATCCACTGGCACTATTAGCTCAAGTTTTAATGTTTCCCATTAATGGAAAACAACAAACAGCTCGTATGGAAATTGTACTCTGAGAGCTACAAAATTAAGTTAAATCCAAATAACACTCTAACAAACAACTTCAAAAATCATGTTCATCCTTGTCACTGGAATAATTACTGTACCAACCAATGGGAAACTCCTTCCCCTCAGTAACCATGGAAATATTTAAAGGCTGCCAAAGCCCTGCAATTATGGATTTCCCAATAGTTCCCCTAGTAATGTGGGAACTCAGTGTATCTCACACAGAAAAGCAGGGCTTCCTGCCACAGTGTGAAAATGCACTTCAATTATCACAACAGAAAGTGATAGTCAGAAGACAGAAACCAGAATTACTCAAAATCAATATAAGACTGCCACCAACTTGTAGATGTGTGTTATCTGCCTTGTTAGAATCACACAGAGCCACACACTGGATCTATTAAAGGTTGTGAAGCCAGGCAATCCAATTTTTTGTGAGTACAAAGCTATCATGGTTATGAATATGGATGAGGGTATCAGCAGCCCATCAAACCTTGCTGGATCAAGTTCAGCGCAAGAGACTCCACCAAATTCCCTTTGGACCCTGCCCAGGTGTGGGAGCTGCTCACCTGGGCAAGCAGCACAGGGGAAAGGCTCTGGGCTCTTCCGTGGGTTAATGGGATGAGTCTGGGGCTGTGGAAAGCAGGTCCAGGGGACAAGAGGAGACACCTGTGACCAGGACACACCCTCCCTGCTCCTGGGTGTCCTGGGCTCCCCAATCCAATACAGGGGAGCACAGCCCATCCCAGGCTTTCCTCCGCATTTTTCCTTCTCTCTCTGGTGCTCCCCTTCCTCCTCTTTGTCACAGATCGTCTCCAAGGATCTCCTACCACATGAACCTCTCTCACCTCCTTCTCTTCCCCATGGTCCCTGGTGCCAGCACATCCTCACACTCTCTGGGCCCTGCAAGTGCCCCTGTCTCCTTTAGATTCAGTCATTTCATCCCCACATCAGCTTCTGCCACCAACAAGCCTGGAAAGAGTCACACAGGATCGTGTTATTCCATCTAGCAAAACCTTCAGAGGAAAAACCTGCCTTCCCTTTCAAGCTGCTTCCCTTCCCCAGCACAGAGAGTTCAGCCTCACAAAGGGAACCATCCCCTCCCCTCCCCTCTGCTGCATGAGCAGACTCTGTAAATTCTTGCAGGGAGATGATTAACACAGGACTAGCACAGCAACCTGACAAAAGAGGGTGCTGAAGGAGGCTGCTGTCATTGGAGAAGAGGAACTCCCCATCACCTCAGCTCTTCCTGACTTGACTCTTCCTGACACACTTGACTCCGTGGGGCACACGTGATTTCTCAGCATTAAAATCTCCATCAGACTCAGCAGTTGGCTTTAGAAAGCAATGCCAATCTATGTATTATTTATCTTTGACACTTCAGATCGCTGGAGTTAAAAGCACTTTCCTCAATTTCCTTTTTTTTCCTTGTGCTCATATCATTATCCTTGGATCACTTTGAGTCTAATGGACTCTGCATGTGCCAAGTGAAAAAAAAAATCTCTAGCATGCTTGATATAAAAGTTGCCTCTCTGTCTTTATAAGAAAACTATTGTTCCACAAATCCTTTAAGTACTGGACTTTCTAGCTCTAGGATTATTTCTGGAGGTAGTATTACTGCATGTTAGTAAGTACATACAAGCAGCATTGATCCTTGAGCTGACAGTCCAATCTTTTCTTAGCTTCCCTCCCCCTAGAAAGCTCCTCAAACATAAATATTGAGCTACACAACAAAGGGAGAGAACACACCTCCCACAGAGACATCTCTGCCCCTTTACTGCACAGCTTCCAGTGCCTGAACCTGGTGTAAATCAGACTTGGGTCTGCCCTGCTCCTGCAGAGCCAGAGCACTATGGTCACTGTTTTGGCCTTATTTTTTTTCCCACCTCAGAACTACTGTCAGTGTGCCTCAGGTTGACACAGGAAACCACACACCAAGATCTTTCTCTCTAAGAAGCTAATTCACTGTCTGATGTTCTTCTGGAACTACAGAGATGTACAATAAAATCACTCTTGGGAGAATCTGCTTCTGAAATTACTTTGCCAGTCCTCGTACTTTTTGTTGAGCCATTCAGGAGACCACCTTGGCCAACATCCAGATTCTGCCCTGTGATGGTTTTGATTTGCTAAACTTCATTCACTAAATGTGAGATAGGATTTTGGGAGAAGAGGCAAAAGAGGCTCAACTTGAAGGTAAACAAATAGTTTATTAACACACACTAAAGGAAAAAAAAGAAGAAAAGTTAAAAAAAAAAAAAAAAAGAAACTTCTAAACTGGCCCTTTCCTCCTGCACAAACTGTTTGCTTTTCCATATAGCATAGAGACAGTTATGATTTTCAGTCAGTTGCAACCATATACATAATCCTACATTACTTGGGAGAGGAGTTCCCCAGAATCTCATAGAGATAAGCCACAAGACATAAAGTCTGGTGGCTCTCAATGTCAGAAATCTAAAACTGCCTGGGATTTGCAGGTCTGTGCAGTCCCACTCCATCAGCAGTTTCCCAAGCTGCTTATGGGCTCCAGCACCTTTGGGGTACCATTTGAAGAATGCTTCTTCTAGTATACAACAATGGTTCCCTTATTCTCTCTCTAAAAATTGTCTCTATCTCAAAAGAAATAGAGACCTCCTTTTCTGCCCAGGAGCCGAGGCATACACAAAACCTTTGACTAGAACCTGCATTCCCCCAAACAGCATTATGATATTACAAGAAACAGTCCATATCTCCATGATTTACATCCAGAGAAGTCCAGTAAAAAGTGTCCACTTCCTCCATCCCTTCTTCCAGCAGTCCTTATCAGTTCTTTTCACTGACTGTGTCTCATGCTGTCTCTCTGTGTTTTAAATCACTGTCTTCCACGGAGGAGGGAAGGGTTAATGTCTTTGCCCGGAGTCTTTCTTTTCCCTCCAGCTGACTCCAGGCCGTGCAGGTGATTGGGGCAGGGGGCAAGAAGCATGCTCAGGAACGCTGATAAGATGGCCCTCCCCTGCCCCTGGTCAAATCCAAAGCAAACTTCGAAATTTCACTCAGCTGTGTAGTGAAATGAATGGGCCAGGAGTCTAGATCACTTATAAATGGCCTGGAGGAGGAGGAGGAGGGTTCAGCTTCAGCACCCGGCAGAGCTGGGGCTGCCATCCTCGTCCTTGTGAGAGTCCTCAGACGCTGCTGGCTCGATTGTCTGGGGGTGTCAGTCTGGGCAGGTGCTGCTGAAGTGACGGTGGCAAGGCGGAAGCCTGCTGGGTTTGATGGCTTGAGACTCTGTACTGTTCCACCAGCCCCAAATACCTGTGTCCAGCCCTTGTTTATGTGTTGGCTCCTCGTCTTTGGGCTTTCTTTCTTTGAATGATACGGGGTGTCTCTCATTTGCACACACCCCTGAGCCTAAATTCCCTTGGGAGCAGCAGAAAGGAGTTAAGGGTACAATTTATCCAGGGATTAGGGAAAAGTGGGCATAGGTACAATTTATCCAGGAATCTTTACACTTAATAGAAGGAAACATTAACATTCAGTACTTAAACTCTTAACAATTTAACTAGTACTGGGAACTTGAATTTTAGAAGTTTTACTCTCTCCATCTGGGGCTCCAGGGAAAGCTCCTTTCCTCCCTGGGAGCAGCGCCGGCAGCCAAGCCAAGGGCACAGCTGCTGCAGCCCCTGGTGCAGGGCCAGCACTGCTGCCTTGCAGCCTGCTCCTCTCCCTGGAAGAAGAGAGAGGACCCAGCCGGCCCCGGCTGCTCCCGGCAGGGCAGCGGCTCCACAGAGGCTGGGCCCAGCCCCCAGCGGTGGCAGGGCCTGGACCGGGCCTCTCTGACTCACAGAGTGATGTTAACACCTTGCCAGGAAAGTAAAGAAGGACTCAAGCCCCAGTCTGATTTTATATGGGTATTACCAAAAGTCACATCCTGTTTCCTGAGTGGTCAAACCACATGCCAATTTGAAAAGGTGACCCCCTGATAGGTCCTTGTCTTCTCTAAAACAAAAGTCCTGGCAGGGAAAAAATTCCATATTCCTCTTCTACTAAAACCCAAACTGTGGCTGTGTCAACCCACAACATGCCTATACAGAAAAGCAGCACAAAGCTCAGCAGTTCCCGTTTGTTTCCCTGGGTCACTGCTGTAGAAACATGAGACAAAAAAGGGTGAACTGGTCAACAGCTCTTCCTGCCCCACAATGTCCCTGACTTCACAATGAGGCTTCTCTTGGGGACAAACCTCTCAGTGACAAGGGAGCTATGTGATTTGGTATGGCAGCATATTCCCCAAAGCTTCCTAAGGGCTAGAATTATTCCAGAAGCTAAGTTCCTTTCAAATACACCTGGACACCACCAAATACAGACCACCAGAGTTTGGAAAATTGGTGGATGCTGTCTTACTTCACCTACTGTCTGATCAAATCTCTCTGGACATCAACAGACTGGTAAGAAGCTTGCTAGCATTTACATCCAGAGAAGTCCAGTCAAAAATGTTCACTTCCTCCATCCCTTCTTCCAGCAGTCTTTATCAGTTCTTTCACTGACTTTCCATAAAATGTCCTGGAAACATGAAAATCCTAGATTTCCTGCTGAAATGAGACGGTCTCTGCAGTGTCCTGCACTGAGCAGCTCAGCCCTGGCGCCTGCCTGCAGCTCTCACAGTTGTTTGTGTTCATACTCCAGGAAATGAAAAGACTTTCGTGGTTGACAGGAAACAGTGATTACAGAGCTGAAAGCATCAGGGCTTGTAAATGTGGAATTAAACCTTTATTGAATTTGAGATTATTTTTCAGTAGCAAATTGCATAGGTCTTTCATTTAATGTGCTGATTACAGGTGACTCACCTTTCCAGACAAATCAGGGTTTAATCAAATTATGACAGCCTAAAGCAACAGATTGCTGAGCTGAAAATATGGAAGAGGCTGGGAGGGACAGACCTAATGCAGCATTTCCTATAACACACAGCTGACTTTACAGTGACCTGCCTCATCCACTCTCATAAGGTTATGGTCTAAAACCTGGATTAACTTAGAAATAACATAAATATGGCAAGTATTCCAACAGAATAAATAAATAAATAAACTGAAGATCATGTTAATACCACACCTACTGTCTGTCTCAATGCTTCCTTTACACAAACAGAGGAAAAGGGGCTTTGATGGTTTAAGCACAAGCACCTGCTGCATTGACATCACAACGCACACTGACTTAGGTGGGTAAAGATACCCTGAGCATGGATAATTGCATAAACCAACATACCACAATGTGGATATAAATTAATTCTCACACTGGATTGATATTTATGCCTTCAAGAGCAGAGATATTTTTGTATCAGTACACCAATGCTTCCCTTTGTTTCAGCGAGACAGGGTTTATATTAAGCCTGTTGTGAATGTTTGCTTGCTTTAGTCATACTAAGTACCATTTTACTGCTGAGATACCCTCAAGTGGCTCATGAATCCAGCAGCCCCCGGATTCCAGTGCTGCCATATCTATTGCCAGCCCTGCATGACATTCAGTAATTACAGGCTGTTGTCAGACTGGTAACATCCTCACAAATAGTGCTGAGTTCTTGAACATCAGAGCGCCAGCCAGACAAACACAGAGCTCCTCTGAACAGAGAGATTAACTGGAAGAAAGCAGGCCAGACCCTGCTCTCATTTACCCCTCCTGGACAGGCTGTGGGGGTTTGGCTGCCAGGATCATTTGGCAAGCTGCAGCCCTCTGGCAGCACAGGCTCCTGCCCAGCTCCCTGAGCAGAATGCAAAGGCAGGAGCTGAGCTGCAGGGGCTGTGCCCACCAACTGCTGCTCCACTTGTGCAGCTCTGCAGATGGTGCAAATCCTCATTTACTCACATTTACACTCATTTCTCAGTCAGAGTTCCAGTTCTGATCAGCTAAAAGTACTCCTCTCCCACCTAAGTCACACAGTACAACTCAGGATGGTGATTTTTTTCTTAGTAAAAGACTAAGGAAATACTTTTTCATGTTATATCTAAGAGCGAGAACAGGGATTTTCCTCAAAAGCATTGAAGAGAATAAGCCTGATAAAATTTAATCTAGAAGTAAACAAGTAAGTGAAGACTTAAAAACCAGTTCCTTGAAGACAAGGTAATGGGACTGCGTAAAACTCATTCAAAGTGAATCAAAAATTGAAATAACATATTTCATTTAGTCTTGTACAGGAACACAGCCAAGTTTCACCAGCTGCTGTGCCAGTAAGTTCTTTGACAGGGTACACTGCTTACTGAGAATACGCATTTTTCCTTCTCTTTCATCGACGGGGATTTCAGGATTTAGGGGACAACTGCAGAAGTGCAGGTTTGGAGATAATGGTTGTAATTTTGCTCTGACATCCCAGGCAGCCCCTGTGGCTGAAGGGTGGTTGGGTCTCATAAGATCCCAGCCTTGCTGCCATACACTGGGACAGGAGCTCAGCTTTGGAAGTTCAGATGAAAGGAAGGAAACCGCATTGGAAACAACCTCAAGGGATTTTACTTGAGGTAAGCACAAACAAGGCTTGAGGCTCCACAAACAAATTAGGAAAACACACAACAGGCTCTCTGCATGAGCCTGGGTCCAGTAGGATAAGTAAGATTTCTCCATGAGACTGACCCCACTGAACCCAGCAGAGCTGGAGCAGGAGCAGCCATGAGCTAGAAAAGGGGTAATGAGGAAACAGAGAGAAATGAGGAGGAGAACAGGAGATCCCTTCTTTATAGGTAAGACCAGCCTGCAGCTGCATGCAGAGCTCAGCCAGCTGTACTCAACACTTCAGGCAGCAATCCACCTCCCTTGTAGAGGAGGCTGCTTCTGCTGGGGCTGGGTGTCAGCACGGGCAGGATTCCCAGGCACAATTGTCCCTCCAGCACGTCCCTCAGGGACCTGGGGCCAGGTTTCCAGCCAGTTGCTGATGCTGGGGAAGGGGAGGTCTCCCTGCAGTAACTGGCCTGGTTGTTTATGAAAAAGCAAAACAGTCATCAAAGCAACACAAAAAACATCAGGGAGGTTTTGAGACACTTGAAACAACAAAGGAGCTGCAGATAGGGAGAAAAAAGAGGGCTTGTCTTTTCAAACAAGTGTCTAGTGCCTTTTCAGTTATTCTCAGCACTAGAATATTGAAGAATCACTAAAGAGGCTGAAAACATTCATTTAGGGTCAACCAGCTCTATGGAATTGGAAGGAAGGAGAGCACAAGGGACTCATGTCCAGGCTGTCAGGGCTCCTCTCCTAAGCACCTCCTGGAGGGGCACAGCACTCCTGCAGACCCCCTCCTCACCTCCCACCAGGTGACTCACACACAGGTGAGTCCTGTCACACAACCTGCAAGCCCCAGTCAGGAAAAACCTGTCACTTATGCTGGCTCACATCAGGAGTGACACTCCAGCTGGCCAAAGGGCAGGACAGTGCCAGGGACAGGAGAGTCTGTCCTGGTGTCTGCACTACACAGAGTTTGGGGAATGCATCTCTCACTCCAAGCTAATTCAGCTACCTGCCACTCGGCATTTAGTCCATTTTTGAGAAAATTTTACCTCTTGAAGTGCTAGCCCGGCTAGTGTCAGAACTGGTCTGGATTCCACACAAGCTGCAGTGAGAGCATCCCAATTTACAGCATCTGGGGGAGCATTTCACTCCATCCCTAAATGCCAGTTGGTTCAGTACCCCAGAGCTCAGTGCTGGGTCCTCAGGCACAGTTTGAACCATGGCTGACTTCTGTGCTTGGTTGCAATATATAACCAAA